>CM029367.1:26252721-26262721 GCA_017165825.1 Hepsetus odoe | reverse complement strand
AATCTGCTAATTAATTGGCAGTCTGAGAAGGAAAGGCACTAACGTACAGGACAGGAGCTCTTCCAGATGTATTGTTTGAAACTGCTGGTTTAGAGTATCATGGATAAAACAGGTAGGCTGATAACATGTGGTTGCAGGTTTATACACTCTGTAATTTACTTTCATGTCATCTTTTTCCAGCTCCAGAAGATTTGGTAATGGAAGCAGAAGAACAAGGTAATTATTTTTGGATGTTTCATAAATTCAAGCCTATTATTTAAATTGTACTGCTGTGACAAATTGTTGTAATAAAAAGGAAGAAAATGTTACATGCAATCTTTCAGTTACATGTAATTAAATTGCATTAAAGTCTTAGACGTTTACATTTTTTTAAATAAACGTTGGTGGATGAAATACATGATTTATTGCAGTTTGTTTCAATATGCTTTGCATGTATATGATGTTTTTATGAAGGATGAAAAAAAGGTTTTAGGATTTCATTGTTGTGCATGTCTTAATTCAGTGTTTCCCAAACCTGATACTGCACCCAAAACAGCTAATCCAACGAAATATCGCCAAGAGCCTCCAAGACCAGAGTTTAGAACCAGTGCTTCAAGTGAATGTTCATGTGTGTGTGTGTGTTTTCTCAGTGAGTTTCTACTCGTCTGTCTTCGGGACTATGCAGCTTCTTTGTCTGGTGACCTGCCCTCTTATTGGTTACATTATGGACTGGAAGATGAAAGAGTGTGAAGAGGAGAAGTCCATAGCAGATGGAGATAAAAGGTTGCTAGACAGAGGGAGAAAGAGGGGGGAGAGGCCAAAAATATTAATGTGCAGAATTTACATTGCATCACTAATTAACCATTACTGACATTTTTAACTACTTCATTAGGACCCCCAAAAGAGACAGAAAGATTCAGAAACTCACCAACGCAATCAGAGCCTTTATCTTCACCAACCTGTTACTGGTTGGATTTGGCATCATCTCCTTGGTAGACAACCTACCCCTACAGGTGATTCACACACAAATGGGCTGGTGTTGTTACTAGAAGCCATTCCTTTTAAATATTTTTTTATGTTTTAAAACTTTCCACACAAACCCTTTTACTCTTCATTACTCTCTCATGTCTCAGGTGGTGTCCTTTATTCTTCACACCATGGTAAGAGGTTTCATTCACTCTTGCTGTGGAGGACTCTATGCTGCTGTGTAAGTATGCCAAAGTGTATTTGCATTAATTCATTAATGGACATCTCAGACTAAGGCTAATCTTAGCCTAAATATGACTTTTTGTAATAAAACACCTTTGTCACTGCAGTTTAATCCAAGACTAGGTTCACTTCCTGACAAGGAAAACAGATGTAGAAAATATATAGGTTTGTACAAATTTTAGCTAGAGTTTTTTAAAAGCAAATTTAATTCTCCTGGTTATGACAATACATGCCTTGGCAATGCCGAAATTGCAGGAGGCTCAGATATGCAATCAAGCCCTTAAACTATTTTATATTTAATAAGTGATAGCATTTAGATTCTGTTTTTTATGCTCTTTTTAATTAGGATAGTTAGAACAGAATATTTTTTATCAAAATCCTGAACAATTCATGACACATCAAAGTTTACCAATATGACTTTAATATATTACAAGGCTTTTTACAATATCTGTAACGCTGGTGTGTTGAGGGTAAGACATGCGCTCATAGTCTCGTTCTTGACTTTAGTGACCATACTGAACATGACAAAACACAAAGAACTTAAACACCAGTGTCGACTCAAAGGCTAAGCCTCTAGAATGATTGATGCTCTGCTCTGACTCATTGGGGCTTATAAATCCAGTCCCCAGCGAAGCACATCTGTGCCCTTATGTGGCCCAGATATGCTCAGTCAGAGCAGAGCGCCATCTACCATGACAGTATCTAACAATAAAACATGGTATTTTGGTTAGGAGCCATGTTTTCTATGACACTACTGATTGAGCAAGATGCTACACACATGAAATTTAATTTCCAAATATCTTTTTCTTTTTACAGAATTTTCTTATGCACCCCCCCCCCCCAGGTCCACTTATAACATCTGTTTTGCATCATATAACTTATTTTTCATTACCCTTTTCTATCTTTTAGAAATGAAACAGATTTTGTCCCTTTAAGACTGATAATTGTAAATTACCTCTGTATTGTGACTTTTTCAAAAAGCAGTCCAGATGGACATGTGTGGATGTAAGACTTTCGAGTTAAGGTTCTCATTTTGGTGGTCAGGTACCCAACTACCCACTTTGGTACTCTGACGGGCCTGCAGTCTCTAGTGAGTGCTCTGTTTGCTCTGATCCAACAACCACTCTTTGTCTTCATGTTGGGTCCACTTAAGGGAGACCCCTACTGGGTAAGACAAATGCACATATACACCCATTCACTCACACTCTTATTGTTGTTGGAATGTTTTTGGAAAGTGCTAACAGCTGATAAACACAGATCACAGTGTTGTTGTCTTCCTTTTCATCAACAGATCAATGTTGGGCTGCTTGTCTTCTCATTGGTGGGTTTCTTCTTGCCTGCATACCTGTTTTTCCACCGCAGACAGCTTGTTAAAGAGAAGGAGGTACGGGATAAGGCCATGATGGAACAGTCAGCCCAAGAGATGGTCAATCTCACCCAGCCAGCAAACGGTTCAGTGAAGCACCTTCCCAATGGGCTTGATCCAGATGAGGTTTAGAAACTTGAGGAAAAAGAATTGCATAGGTAAACAACGTTTTTCAACAAGATACTGTTGGCCTTTTCTTGCTTTGGATGGTAAAGATCACTAGGATTCCCACCAGGAATTTCTCAAACATATATTTAAATAACGCCAAACCAAAAAAGCTAAACTAATCACAATCAAAAATAATTAATAATTTTCCTGAACTTTTAAAGCCTGGGACCAGAATAAGGTCCAATTAAGTCTGGTTGATTCCAAAATTCCGTTTGTGAAATTAAAGTAAAATAATATACTCTTTTTAGGTCATATGACCAGCACCAATTTATTGCATCAATGATGCTTAAAGGCTGGTTGATATTATGAGCTACCTCCTCCAGTAAAACTTCAACTTTACAGTTAAACATTTTGGTCGATCAAGTTGGGTCAGGTGTCTTTTTCTGTGTATGTGTGTATTTAATTGTGCCTTTTAAATATGCTCAGGTAAAAAGTTCAGTGTGTACTTATTTTAATGTATGCATGGTTGTCTTTGCTTCTGTCATTCTTTTGTTGTTTACAGTGGTGCTTGAAAGTATGTGAAACCTTATGATTTTTCTAAATTTCTGCAAAAAAATTAAACAAATGAGAAAAGTATTTCCATTTTCTGCCGCTTGTCCCAAACGGGGTCGCGGGGGGGTGCTGGCGTCCAACCCAGCGCACACAGGGCGAGGACGGGGGACGCACCCTGGACAGGTCGCCAGCCCATCGCAGGGAGGAGCGTGACGGGGAAGGCACCTTGCTCAAGGGTACCTCAGGGCAACCCATTGAGAAGGGGTTCGAACCCCTGATCCACCGATCACGTGGCCAACACCCTAACCACTAGGCCACCGCTGCCCCACAGAAAAGTATTTTACTGTTTTAAATATAGAGAGAAAATTATGCCATATAAATGATCTGTTAGGGCCAAAAATGTTTGAACTTCCAGGAGTGGCAGTTGGAAGTGAAGTTAAAGTCAGATATTTTCAATCAATGGGATGAACATTAAGTGTAAGAAGGCATCCTATTTTAATTAAAGAACAAAGTTTTAAGATGCTCAAAAGGATAGAAAAGTTTACAAAACCATCTTTAAAAAGTTTGGACTCCACCCGTCCACAGTTAAACAGACTGTGTGCAAATGGAGAAAATTCAAGATACCTGTTACTCTCTCTAGACATGGATAAACAACAAAGATCACTCCAAGAGCAAGGGGTGTTATAATCCGCTGCTCTTTTAAAGTTTGCTAAAGATCATACAGACAAGCAAGATGGAAAAATGTTTTATGGATGGATGATGAGACCAAAACAGAACTTTCTGGTTTAATTGAGAAGCATTTTGGGAAAACACTGCATTCCAGCATAAAAAAAAATCTAAATCTCATAAGAAAGTTGGTTGTGCAGCAAGACTACTACCCTAAGCTCACAAGTCATTCTATCAAAGTGTAGAAATAAGACATGCTTTGGAATGGCCAAGCCTTTTAAGCACCACTGTAGATGTGTAGATGTGGTTTGATTTTTTTCCTACTTTGTCCAATGTTTGCCACAGCATGGCTGCATTTTACTGTGTGCAGGCATTGTCTTGTCACTAAATCATCATGCAAGAACAAAATAATAGTAGATTTTATAATTTAAGAACCACTGTGCTTTACTAGGATATATAGAGCATAATTACTGTAAAAGCAACAGAGGCAGGCACTTTCAGGCTTTTTTGGGCATTTGTTGAGAAGGTAATGTGCCATGGTCTAAATCTTGATGTCAGAACTATAATCCTAAACCATAAAATGTGCAATATGTTGACAGAACGTACTGTGTGCATCTAAACATTTGCTCTACAGTATCTAATGAATATTTTATTACTGAATGAATGAATAAATGTGTTATATTTCTGAAACTCTTTTTGTCACTGACAACTCCCTGGAAAAAGACAGAACTGTTTGACCTTTGCTTATTCAGTTATGTTTGTTAAAGCAATTGCTAATTGCACTTTCAATTTACTAATGTGTCTTTACATTGTACTTGAAATATATGATTGCATTTTCATGGGCAGACTTCTAGAAAACAATGACATGCACTGACAGAGTCTAATTCAAACACAGAGATGCGTAATCTATCCTGTGACATTTAGAAAATATAAATAATGACTTCTGTTAGTATAATTGTATAATCCCACTGTCAGAGTGAAGGGGAAGTGCAGTTCTATTATCAGGGATTTATTTTCTGTGAGGCTTGAACATGCAAAGTTACAGGTTGAAAAGTTAGCATTAACATACATTTTTGCCATATCATAGTGTGTTTAGGTGATTCTGGACCTTGAATAACAAGGTTTTATCTAGCATATAAACATAAATATAAACTAGGCAAACGTGCATTAAATAGATGAGTTTCATTGCTGCATTTAATCTGTGGATTATGGTGGTAACCTACCAGGCTTGCCTTATTCGTTAAGAGTTCACAGGTAGTTCAAATGATTAGCTGGGATTTTTTTGTAAACTGATTTATAAACACTTTGTTACTTTTTTGCTCTGCTGTGTGCTAATCCTAATAAATATTGAACATGGTTTCAAATGTTAACAACTTAAATGAAAAGATGAGTCACGCATCAAAACTTTCAAGGGTTTTTTTTTTTACTTGCAAAAGGTGTATTTGATTGATTTGTCCTTTGATAAATAGACAGAGGCACTTGATTAGTTATAAACAGATGTAACAGATATGGTTTGCTGCCAGTTCTCTTTCAGGAGAACACACACACACACACACACACACACACACACACACACACATATTATAAAAACATTTTTTTAGTGCTATTTACAAAGAATTCTCCCTCTGGTTTGTCCGCTTCTATCTCAGGCTGCTGCCACTGGGCTGAGAGCCAGTCATACCTGGATGGTCAGGGCTATGGCGGTTCTGAGAACAAAGAGAAAATTATTCTATAAATAAATTGACTTCATTGATTGTCCTGTATTTTTCTTTAGGAGTAGTTCAGTCTGAAACACTTTTTATAACAAATGCAAATGAGTCGGGTCAAGCCTCTGAAGACTGATTCTGAAAAGACTGAACTTTGAATTTATATTCTTATTTATACTAAGACTTAACCATCCTATAGGCATTTATATTACATTATATTACAATACATTTATTTCATTACGTTATTCTTATATAACCAGCAGAAATGTCTTAAAAACCTTCTTTTTTTTCTTGTCTTTCTTCTTTTTCTTTCTGTCTGGATCATCGTCCTTCTTCTTCTTCTTTTTCTTGTGGTCTGAATCTGAAGGAGTTTCTGTCAAAAGCAGCATAAGAACATGTAAGGTCTGAGACATTCTGTGGTAGTTCTACCCTTGAACCCCTTAGATTTGGTTAAAGTGTGGTAGGGTGTGCGTTACCTGGTGGTAAAGGATCCTGGGGCCGATGGTGTCGGTGTTTGTTTTTGCTCTTCTTCTTTGGAGGCTGAATGTGCATCAGTCTGTACTGTTCTGGAAGCTTGAGGTATTTGGATGGAGAGAGGACAAACAATTGGGTTAATTTTTTTTCTGGCTCTGAGACCTGCTAACTGATACTGGCCGAACATGCTAAATACAGTAAATTGCCATAAACAAAAAAAGAGCAGGCAGGAATGAATTATACATCCCTTTTTTCACCCTTAGGCAAATGATGCATTTTGTTGAATTTCTAAAGTATAAAGAAGTGGAAAACAGACTGCACATTTTCATGCACAATTACTATTTATTTGAAGTGAAAGTGACTAATATAATTTTCATATAAAATGAAAATGTATGGGTTTCCAAAGTATGAAAACATTTGACCTGAAATAACTCTCAGGGAAGTAACATGCACTAGCAATTAACTTAACCTTTAAATTATGACTTTACATCATTTAAAAGGCCGTCTTTTCTCAAATATGTTAATATCCAAAACGATCAATGTGATCGGAGTAGTGTTTTGGTCAAAACAAGATTTCAAAAAGGAAAAACTGCGGCAAAAAAGACATGGCATTTGAACAATACACAATATATTTAACAGCTTTTAAAACAGGTTTGCAAACCAGCTGGAATGAACAAAATGCACCAGCAAACAAACTCCCCATTATTTACCAGTATATTATTCCCATAATGACAATGACACAAATACACTTACAGGGCCTGTGTGTAATCTGAAGCCAGTTAGCATGGCTCCAGTCAGAGGGCTGAAGGAGTTGTTACACAGTGGCGGCTTCTCAATGAGGGAGCGTAAGGAACTTCCATCCTGAAGACCTGGATTATCTATCATTCCTAGAAGACGGAGTTGGAAAACTCTTTTGACTTCTAAACTAAAACCAACCCATGTCTCAAGAGTTTTTCCAGTTGACATTATCCTTGGATAAAAATTAATCTGAAAATTCAACATACTGCAGAGGTTTAGCCACACTGGAGGTCAAATTAATTTGAACCTTTTCATGTCCAACTTCTAAATCTGGTATGATGCATTAAAAATGTCACCAAACTTGCTCTGAGCAGTTAAACATGATATGCAGATCTGTACTGATTTAATATATACTGATTTAATATGATTTAAGATTTTTTTCATTTGCATTTGATAGCGTGTAATTTTGTGATCAAAGCGTTAGCTTTAATAAGGTGAAATAAAAAAAAACTATTTTGGCCATATTTTTTGGATTCATTCAGAGAACAAATTAACCAAATGATTGGGTGAATGTACAAACAGCACTTACCAGGAAGCTCTGGGAGAAAGTTACTGAGTTTCTCCTTCACCTTCTTGCCACAAAATTTGTTGAACGCATGTTCAAGGTTGTAGTGTGTGATGAGGTTGGTGTTCCCAGTCAGCTCATTCTCCACTTAGGAAGAGAAAATAGTTTTAAAAGTTCTCTAAATCATGACTCTAAATACATCTAATATTTATATCTTAAGATGTTAAATCTAATAACATTAGTCTGTAAAAGACTGATTTATGACATTTAAAGACAGTAAAAGAAAGCAGCAGTAAAGTTAATTGGGAGCACAAGAGCACTGCTCTTATTTTATTTGTTTTTGTTGTACACAAACACATAAACAAATAAATAAACGGGGGGGGGGGGGGGGGTGCTCACCTGGCAGTTCTCGCAGGAGGTAAAAAGGTTCGTTGAGCGCTCCGGGTTTTCTGAGAGGAGGCCCTTCTTCCCCGAGCTGCTGCGGGACCGGGACCGACATGTGGACCGGATTCTGGGAGACCAGCGGGGCCACGGGCTTCCCGGGACCGAACCCCATCGCGGAGGATCCCTGAGTGTCCGTCTGTCCGTAAAGGGAGGAGAACATCTCTGTCATGCTGGAGAAAGTCTCACCAACACCGTGAACGTGCTGGACTCCTTCAAGTCACTTTGTTGACGTTTCATTCGTGTTGTGGGTCCAGCGCCTTTCTTTTACCGTAATGAACATAATAGTGTGGTGGACCAGTGGTAGGATACTTGTCTATGGACCTATGGCTCAAGAGGTCCCAGGTTCGAATCCCACCTCTAACCACTGGGTCCCTGAGCAAGACCCTTAACCCTGAGCTGCTCCAGGGGGACTGTCCCTGTAATCAGGACGTGGATGTCGCTCTGGATAAGAGCGTCTGCTAAATGCTGTAAATAGTGTACTCACTAGAAATCACCCTCACCCAAAACTGCAAACCTCGCCGAAGCTGCTGTGATACCAGAAGATTACAAGTCATACGACATGGCATTTCTCTGTTCTGCACGTAATTAGTTACTTTTAGTGCCTGAAATATGAAAATGGTAAATGTTTGCGTCAACCGTATTTCAGGTCTGACGGTAAAACACAAGGAAGCGTGAGGACACGCCTCCCTCTTGTTGTTTGCGCTCCAATATTCATACTTGGTTTCTACTAGGGTCCCTAGCTAGTGCGCATACATTTGGCAAATCACTAATTACTAATGCGTTTTTTTGGACCAGTTTCCCCCCCCTTTATTTCTCCTTCAGTATGAGTGAAAATATAACAATCATGAGATTTGCAGGAAATGGGGACGGACTAGACAACATACCTAAAAATGCTGTAAAGGTGAACTACAGGGTCAAACAGATGTTTTCAGTTTCTTTTTGTGCATTTATTAGTAGATTTGAAAAAAAAGTATATATATACATATATATATATAAATAAATAAAATTGGGGGTTGTGGTGGTCTAGTGGGAGGGTACTTGTCTATGGACCTGTGGCTCAAGAGGTCCCAGGTTCAAATCCCACCTCTGGCACTACCATCACTGGGTCCCTGAGCAAGACCCTTAACCCTGAGCTGCTCCAGGGGGACTGTCCCTGTAATTAGGTAATTAGTGACTCGCTCTGGATTAGAGCGTCTGCTAAATGCTGTAAATGTATATACTTTTACAGCATTTAGCATATTTGTGCATAAAATACCTGTGGGACATTCCAAACTAGACAAATTCCAGTTGATCGATAAGTACTAAACTATGAGAAATGTTTTAAAATGTTTCACAACCCATTTTTTTCCTCTGGTGTTTTGTTTGCACATGAACCAAATGAAGGAGACCGGGCGCTCTCCGCTTTTTGTCTGACTGCAGCAGTGTTGAGCGGTTTAACACTACCTAGTGGACGAGTACAGGATGCGGACGCGTGCCGCTGGAAACGCAGCCCTCATCCCCTTTATGACACAGCAGGGTCCAATAAGCGCTCGCGTTCCGCGTGCATTAACCAATCGCCGTGCACGAGCCGAGGAGGCGTGTCTCTTTTCCGTTCGTCCGCAGTGACCTCTGTCCCTTTAACGGCCGTTGACTGTATGAGCCGACACAAATTCCTCACGCCGACGGGAGCTGCCGGTGGTGTTGGCCTGCTCCGTTTGGTTTGTGAAACATGGCGCTGCTAACGCCTCTTTTCGCGTTTCTCTATCACCTACCACAGGTTTACAAATGGCTTTTGAAGCCGTACTATGTGGCATCTTTGTTTATGTCGGTGGCTTTCCTGCTCGTCCGGAAGACCCCCGGGATCTGTGAACATCTCTCCACCCAGAGGGAGGACGGCAACCCCTGCGACTTCGACTGGGTCAGTATCGGAGCGTGGGGCACCGAGAACACTGAACAGAGACTGTTTACAGCTGAGCTGTTCAGATCTGAATCCGGATCCAGCCCTGGGTTTAGCAATCACTGGAATTAATTAATAGTTAATTCAGCTGATGGGCCACCTCAGGTGAACCCACGGGTGAAGGCCTGTGGTACCATCAGGGCTTTGACTTGATTAGAGAGTGGGGACAGGTTTAGATCAAGGGAGACATGTGCATGTCCACTAGCTCCCTTCCCTTCTCTCACTCATACTTTTCACTCACGCAGTGGTGGCCTAGT
>CM029367.1:26082721-26247721 GCA_017165825.1 Hepsetus odoe | reverse complement strand
CAATTTTTAGTATAAATCGCAGTGAAAAGTTCATTTGGATTAACCATTCTCATCCAAACATTCATCCTCTTACAAGCTTTAAATGGTCTGCTGCTAATATCTTGGTGCTAGATATCTCAAGACACTTTGTTTTTGAGCAGCACAAGGAGGACCTACACAATTTGAGCAAGGTGTTTTTAATGTTATAGCTGATGGATCCTTTTTGCTGTTCTCTTTCAGGAGAATATCATTAGGGAGTTTAACCTCAATGAGCTTTATCAGAAGTCAAAGAAACTCAATAAGACAAAAGGAGAAAAGCTGAATGAGTCACAGTTCCCACCTGTGCCTGAGGAGGAGGAGCCTGAGGCAGAGGCCCAGGAGACTGAAAAAGAGACCAAGAAGGACAAATAGAATGTTTGGGCTGGTGAGCATTGTGACATCACTGTGGAACCAGATGCTTTTATGCAAATAGCTCTGATTGATGTGAAGTGAAAATTCCAGACAAATGATTGTGATTAATTTTCCCAGTAACATAATCAACTATCAATTCAGAGTAAAATGTCCTTAATGTACCTGAATTTAAATGACAAGCACTCACTACTGCTATTAAAATCCTCTGTGGTGGCTGAAATGAGAGGATGTTAAGATATTATACCGATGCTATTCTTTTTAGAGTTTGTTCTTATTTTAGCCAAATTAAAACATTTCCTGGTTCCTACCTCTAACAAAGTAAATGACAGGATGTTAATTTATAGATGGGGGTGGTGTTAACCCATTCCTGCTTGCTATTGGACTCCTAATCTTCATTCCATGTTTAAAATAACTTTCCCTTTTTCACCTTATTTCTTTTATGACCTTGTCTTTCATATTACTCGCATGGTACTAGCACCATAGTTTGGTCTCAGAAAGGGATAATGAATGAGTAATGGAGCAAAGAGCTCCTGTTGCGCATGATGTCAGTTTTGGTATAATATGTTAACCCTTGACATTCTGATCCACACATTTTCCTTAACATGGTCATTTTTCAATGTTGTCTTAAATGTTTTGTTACTTAGCTTACTACTTAAACTGAGGTTTCTTATTGTGTAGAATCTGTGCAGTTTTTTGTTTTTTTTTTTAATACTGATACTTCTAGTCAAAACAATATTCACTACTCTCCTTTGGGTTACCATGCATCTGTGGAAACCTTTCATCAGTGTTGTTGGATATCATGCCTGACTGCACCTTACATTGTTATGCTCAGAGAGAGAGAACAGTACTGTACACCTGCCCTGTTGAACGACTGAGGTTTTGGATGAAAATCTTCTTGCCAATAAAATGCAAGAGTTCAGAAAAGTGTTTGTAGCTATGGAATAGTGCATATGCACTGGTTTTCACTACTGTAGTTAATTCATAAATACAAAATAAATTATACATGGTTTTTAACATTGGGAGAGAAAGATCCAAATCCAGTCCAGTCTCCAAGACTGAAATAGAACACTTGCATCCCAAAGTCATTTTGTAAGCAGGGGGTTTCTTCCTGTGGGCTAGCAGTGAGTTTGAGGAGCATGAGTGGGCTAGTTTAGATTAGTGTAGTTTTAGGTTAAAAAAGCTAATTTTAAAGTTTAAGATTTATCATCAAAAGAAATTGCTATTCCAATTTTATGTCTGACTAGAATAGATGCTTGCTCTAATGACTACTCACAGCAATCCTAGTTAAGCTTTTCCAAAAAAGGAAGTTTGCTGAAGAAGAAAAATACAGCACAGCAGAGAGAACAAGGCTGCAGCTGTGCTGAGCTAATTTAGGACTAGAATAGAATGGTTTCTACATAGGGTTTGGTACCTAAATGTAAGGTGGAATCTTTGCCTCTGAAGCATATTAACATAAGAATAAAGCTATCAAATTAATAAAACTGGACTGAAGCAATTAAGTTACCTTTACCTGCCTGCTGGAAGACTGGTTAACATTAAAACAACTTAACACAGGGAACGTTATTCTCTTGGTTAACATTCTTGACCTAAAAATCTGATTTTGAAAGTAACAAATTCAAGGGCTTGAATTTAAAATAGGGGGATGGAGCAGTAACACCAACTCCCAAATGATTTGTGCTTCTATTGCAAATCTGCTGCATTGTAGAAACAGTCACCCATATTTAAATGGAATCAATGCAAACTAAAAGTACTAAAGTTTGATTTAAAAGTTTATTACCAATGCTCAACCACACACACACACACATACCTACATTCATTCACACTGAGCTATACAGTACACTTTTTCCCCCCTCCTTAACCTACTGATCCAGATACCAAGTATTTTTTGCTTGTTTCACTGGCATTTAAAATGGCTGTGAAAACATTCTGCCACACTGGATGATATATTTAGTCCAGTCTTTCTCTAATTTTTCACTCAATGCCACAGAGTTCAATGAATAAGCCCTGCAAAAATGTTCACAAAAACTTTTAGAAATAAACTCAAATTAATAAAAAAAAAAAAAACCCTTAGAATTCATAACCACACTGCTCACACTAATCGGTTCCACTGTCTTATCAGAGTGCAATGACCCAACCCCCAAGAGTTCCTCATGCCTCTGGCCAGCTACCTTTAATCATAACTGGTCAGATAGACTAACCAAAAAAAAAAAAAAAGTTTTCCAACCCAGACATACTTCAAAAAGTAACTCTGGAATTGAAAACATAAAATGGGCAAACCTGTTTGTAAGATGTGTTCAAATGCTACATCTCACCGACTGTGCATTAACTTAATTTCATCTGGCTGATTTCAAGGCTTGCCTTTACTTAGAAACGGGCTCAGCCTCTGGGTGGCTGTAGCAGCCATCAATTAACAGTAGGCAAATCTTTCCCCACCATTTGATTGGTTAAAAATGCAAACTGGACCTAAATCTCATCAACCATAGTAGAAACAAGAAGAGCATTCAAATAATGCATGTTTTAAGCAGAATCTCTGATCACAAAATCACAAGTGCTTAATATACATGGTGTGGATCAAAAAGCCTGCTTACAATTTGCACTATTCAAATACACCCCCATTTCTTGATCCCCCCCCCCAATAGCTATAAATTGATATAAAATAATGTTTTAAAATTAAATAAAATAAATCATTTTCATTGACTTCTAAACACCATCTTGAAAAGGCTTTTTGTTAAAACAAATTTTACCATTTTGTTTCCAAGCACCCCATTAATGCTTTGCTTCTCCAGTTTTGATTGGTCAATACATAGAAGCAGAATGGTCAAAAGCCAAATCACAGTGGTCCAAGTGGCAACTGCTTGCCATAAAGTCTCTAATTTAAATCCAACAACATGGAGTAAACCTCTGGGAAAACCGAAACCATTCTTTCTATACAGAACATACAATTTATCTTTTACACAAGTGTCATAGAGCAATTTTTTCTCTTATACTGATAGAAAAACAACAGGTATGTCACACCCATAAAGTGTCACACCTCCTCATTAGTGATGTCAGGAAGTCCAGCCTCAAAGTGTGAGGGACTGTATGACAAGGTGCTGTATTCCAGAAACAGAACTCTACCCCTCCTCCTCCTCCTAAGGGTCTTATCTGACCACACACCCGCTGGTCAAATTTCTTCTCTTTTTCTCATCTGTAAAATCAACCAGTTTTGGAGTCTTTTACTCCATCTTGTGCATGCACCAATAAACGTCTGCTGCACACTGCATATCACTTCCATTAGCAGGGCTCTCCTGTCAGAATGGGCAAAAGGTCCATGCCCATCTAGTGACACAAGGCTTGTGGAAGTGTCTGCCCATCACTCAGACTGATATCTCATAAGTGGTCCCTCCGACACCGGTCACCTTCTTCACCCCACCTCCAGGCTTGTGGGCAGGGCTCTGAGAAGAACCAACACTGGAATAGGCCTGTCCTGGCCGTGTTGAGACACTGACTGGATGGGAGGGGGAAGAAGGGGTAGAAGAAGGAGACTGAGGGAGAGACGATCTTGGCTGTCCATTCGTCCGACTATAAGATTTCATCTGAATCTCGTCTCTGAATATGAGAGAGAGAGAGATACACAGACACGTGACAAGTTATTACATCAATTAATTGTTGACAATAGGGGTCCATTCCATTTTTCTTTTTTAACTTCAGTGTCAAATAGGCCTCAGGTTACCAGATTTCATTTAACAGCTGATCACCACAGATAACTTTATACTTACTAAATATAACATCATAAAGGATTCTGGGACACGCATTATGTCAAACATTCATCTCTGTGTCTGGAATTCTGGGAGGTCAACACATTCAAAACCAACAAGTCATTCATAAAGTCCATGGCCACTTTTTAAACTTCTGTATCTTGGGTACTGAGGTATTTTACCTACTAATGACATTACTACTTAAGCAAAAGTGAGCCGGTCAGTTATGATTCCTTCAGTGATTTTACAATAAAGTGAACCGAGTGGTAGGTGCGCAGTCTCCTGAGGCTATAAAATCAGTGTCACAAAAAAGTAATGCCATTATGTTATCCAAGAAAAAGTGGTTTGTTTCCTACTGAATTGGAAACAAAATAGGGTACAGTTGTATGCGAGTGCAATGTTTTGCAAGCAAGCATTTAATGTTGGCAGCAATTCTAAGCAGCATTTTATGATTCAACATGAGCTTGAAAGGAAATTAAAAGGTGGGGAAAAATCAGAAAGACCAAGAGAAAGATGAGAGATACACTCACAGGAGTCTGGGAGGAGGAGGAGTAGGAGGAGGAGGAGGAAGAAGGCAGCAGGCTGCGCAGAGCGTCGAAAGGCTGAGGGGGGTGTTACTCACTTGGGCGCCTGGATGCCCCCTCCCCCGACTGAAGCGGAGGCCTTGCGGACCAGGCGATACTGCATCTCAGCAGCCGCAGCACTGGAGTAAGACAGAGATTTCCCTAAGGGAGGTGGGTGTGGTGAGCGGGGCGGATGAGTGGAAGGAGGCAGTGGAGCGTCCGTGGAACGAGTGCGATACGGATATGAGGGCTGGGATAATCCTGAGTCGGACAGAAGCGGCGGGCGGGAGAAGCGTGGAGGCCGATGGTGGTGGTGGTGATGATGGTGATGATGGTGGTGATGGTGGGGCTGCGCATCATGAAGCAGTCGCTCGCGCTCTCTTTCAGGCGGTGGTGGTGGGGAGGAGGTAGAGCCACGCAGGTAGGCGGCACGATGTGGAGAAGCAAGCAGTACAGAGGTAGAGGCAGAAGGCTGGTGAAGCTCTGCCTCCCGTTGCTGAGCTATTTGAGCAGACAGGAATGGAGAGCTGTATCCAAGCACAGGTGTGCGCGAGTGCCCAGGTGACAGTTCTGGTGCTGCGGACTCAAAATCCGGGCTTTCAGAAGGCGTGAGCAGGCTGTCATAGGACAAGCTGCCATTGCGTGGGGCTGGCGGTGGTGTCTGATTTGCTAAGCTCTTGTAGCTGGTCGAGGTGGTGGCTTCAGAGGGTGGTGCATTGTGGGAAGAGCGAACACTGGAGGAACGAGAGGCACCTCCAGAGAGTACAGTGGGGTCTGAAAAGGAGGGGTAAGAGCGTCCCCCGAGGGAGTAACCAGGAATTCCGGGGCCTAGGGGTCCCCCCTGGCCTCCAGTGGGTCGCTCAGCACCCTCACGCTCTCCTCCTCCCCCCTCACGGCCATCAAGACTGGGCTCAGAACGGTAGCCTGGCTGCTGACTGGATTGGAGGAGAGAGGAGGAGGACTCCTTCAGACTGTCCCCACGACTCATCTAGAGAGATAGTGAAAGAGAAAGAGAGTGCATGGGAGAGAAGCAAAGTACAAAAATTGTTTAAAAAGAAGAAACTGATAGGAGTAAGACAAAATTTAGGAAGAGAGAGAAGTAGATGCAGTAACGCCAGAAAGGTATTGAAAGCATATGCACAATGAATGAATAGGACCTTAATTATTCTAAGAAATGTAATAATGTCAGTCCTGCTCACAACCACCATATCCACTGTGACATGGGCAGAGTTTCCCCTTTTACCCCATAACACGCAAATCATAGAGCTTTATATCAATATTACTAGATGTTATGTGCCTTATCAATATCATCTAATATAAATGCTTTTGAATTACCCATTTTTCTGTAGGATGCTTCACTGGAATAGGATTTTGCAGCTGACTAGCAATCCTGTTTTGTTCAGGTTCTAGTTGCTTACAAATGCAACCACGATTGATCTGCTAGTTTTAGCCCTTAAGGAATGGTACGCATCAAGATCTAAACTTTTGTGAGACCAGAAAGCTTTGTCCCATCCTAGTCAGCATACTCATGTGTATATAAAAACAACAACCAAAAAAACAAACAAAAAAAAATATAAGGGGACATGATTAAATGTCAGCCTAACCATAATATTTTAATTAACAATTGATCAAATTATAACACTTAAATCTAAAAAAAAATAGTAAAACAATTCTTATTCATATTCCAGAAACAAATCTGATTTTGTAAAGTGTAAAGAAAGTACAGATTGGACCAAGGAGTTTGATTACATCTTCATAGCTGCTTTCTAAACTGAATTCAGTTAATCTGTACAATCTATTCGAATATATTGTACACTGTTACCTATCTAAACATTGCTTAAACACACACAAAAAGGACCAAGAAGTTGTGTACAAAGAGCGAAAACTGGCTGTTTAGTTTAGATCCCTAAGAAGGGGTATTCATTAAAAAGTATAGGCCTACCCTGGAGCGTTGACCCTGCCCTAATTTGTGGCTCAAATTCTGCCCATGTCTCACAGGAGTATTAGTACAGCAAAACTGAAGATGGCAATGGTGAGTTGTTCTACAGCTACAGGGAAACCATTATTTAAAAAAAAAAACAAACAAAAAAAACCCCCAAAATAAAAGACATGGTGGCAGCCAGAAATAACCACCCCCAAAATTTCAAAAGTGATAAGGATAGACATATCACTGGTCCACATTTAACTTTTTTTTTTGGAGGGGGGTGGCTTATGAGAATCTCAAAGTGACAACCTCAAATTTAGAAAAATAGAAGTGCTATCTTGAGATAAATGGTGACATGTGGTAGAAGCATGCTGCAAAATTTCTCTCATAAGTAATCGCTGCCACCGCAGTGATTTTAATAACATCGGCAGCAGAATATTTTCATTCTGAATCAATCCCTCAAAAAAGCTTAAGTGGCTATATGCTCAGAATGAGGTCACTGAAAGAAAAGACCCCATTTCATTCCATTCAGTGACATCATTTTTCTGCCATTGGAAAAAAAGATCCAATATTTGAGCTAAAACACTATATAGCATTGGGTTGCATTTCTAATTAAGTCTTTCTTAGTCCAGTACTGCACAGCTACAACTCAATATGACCACTAGCTGCAAATCTGGTTGTTGTGTGTGTGTGTGTGTGTGTGTGTGTGTATATGAGTTGAGGTGCTTTAAGAAGAAAGAACAAGTGATAATATAATTAAAGTGAATGTTAAATTAAATGGAATCTCTATATGGGCCACTCCTGTACAATAAATTTTTTTATTTCACAATTGTGTATAAATGCAAATTTATATAATGATTATTCACCGTTTACTAGCCCTCCTCCAAGTATTTAAAGGACCACTGATCACACTGGCTGATGTGCTTTATTCATAACTTCATCATGAGTAGACAGTGCTAAATTGCTCTAGGCTGGGTAGGAAGATGTTTGTAAATGCATCTTGAGTACAGAGAATTCAAAACAGCCTATTTTTGCAGCTTCATTTCCATATGTGAAATCTATGTTATGGAACGGAAAAACACCAAAAAGGCAAATCAATTTTGTTTTTCCCCATTCAAGCCCTTAAAGAGAAATCAGCTTACAATAGCACAAAATTTTGTGCTATAGCCATAAGAGGGGTTTAATGTTAGCAAGTCTGAGCTGAACTACAGCACTGGTCAATGATTTTGCACACCCCATGAGTAAGAGGAAGGCTTTGAAACACAGACAAACAAACAAAAACCAAAAAAAAAAAAACCAAAAAAACAACACACACACAGTAAAATGAGTACAGTGCCACTTACTGATACTGTTCAACTGAAAGCCACTGGGTCAACAAAATCAAAACAAAAGTAAAAATTAAATCAGAAAACAATGTATTAAAAATGGGGGGGGGGGCGACGACGACGACAAAGGATTAAAAACGTGAATCGTAAAGGAATAAATAAGATGCATGCCATGAAGGATGAATGAGGTCACATCTACATATAAATCACTGCTTTTACATGTAATACAGCCAGAATGATTCAAACACATATTCGTTATGAAAACACACCTGCTTGTGAGGTGTACACGGTCACCTGTATTCACACAAACATGAAAACATACAAAGCTTACCTGGTTGGCATAGGCGTGTGTGAGCGCAGTGTGATTCTTCCCTGGGCTGCTATAAGTAGGTCTGTATTTGTACATGGTGGGAGTTGGTGGAGCTTTATTTAATAGGCTGCTTTCTGTAAAACAGCAACATAAAAATAATATTAACTAGCAGTAATCATGGTCCAAGCCCTTTTCCTACACTTTATTTAAAGAAAACTCAAGCCAGTGATAAGCATAAGACTTATGACCATGAGGCAGTGGTCACTGTGTGTGTTGGGCAGACATAGACTGACCTTTCTAGAGAAAAACAGAGCTTTAACATAAGGTGTCCTTAATCAGTCAAAACCCTGGTCAGAATAAAAGAATAAAAAACACCCATTGAGAGTGTTTACGTGCATGTTTACCTTCAGAGTGTCCAGAGGGCCCTCTAGACAGGCCCGGATATCGGAGCTCTGGTTTAGGAGGGGGAGGGGGCTCAGCATCAGCAGACTGACTCTCCATCATCTCTAAACTACTCTTAGACTGCGAGAGAGAGAGAGCAAAAGACAGAAAGGCAGAGATGAGTGCAAGAGTGAGTAATTAATGAATCAGCAAAGATGACCATGCATTGACTATAAATCAAGACTGGCAGAAGAGAAAGAGGGATCATAGAAGGATTGGATTACTTATATTATTATAGGAATGAAATTATCATTCATTCATTCTTATTATTACACCATAGTAATAAGTTTGCATTCTGCTGCGAGTGCTGACTGGAAGACTCAATAACAAATGACAAGCTAATAATTTAATCTTATTAACCATTCAGCTAAATTAAGAAGCATAAAAATGATTGCTATATATTTAAAAGTTATATAGTTTACCTTATGTTAAGGAAAAAAAAAACAAAACAAGGAATAGAGCTGTACAGTGGTAAGTGTTGTGAATACAGCTGGAAAAAGAATGAAAGAGTGTTGGATGGTGAACAGAGACCAAAGTGTGAGTGAAGATGACTTACTCGGTGCAGATCTCCCTGGATACCATTGTCGAGCACTTTAGCAGCCAGCTGTGCCTCAGAGAGCTGTGGCCGGAGGAATGGAGGTTGTACAGACACTGTCTGAGCCCTCCGTTTTCTGCCAAGGTATCTGCAGAAGATAAAGAGAAGGAAGACAAAAAATTAATAAATTACATTTTCAGCATTAAATTAATTCTACAAATGGAAAACTGTCCATCCCAAAACAACCATATTAAACCCGTTGTTATTGAACACTCATCAGTCTGACTTCAGGGAAAAAGAAACATCATTAAGAGATACTACCCTGGTTTTAAAGGACATTGTTCTTGCTCTAGATAAATTTACAATGATAAAATCTGCTTTCAGACCCACCCTATTGACCAAGATCATCCTCAGCAGTTTCTTCTCATGACAAAAGATGTCCAAAATTTATGTTCAAGTTTAGGTTCAGTTGTATTTTCAATTTATTTAATATTGTATCAGGTAAAACTGCAAATTGTGATTTCCATTGATAACGGACCTGCATAAGTGACTTTATTTCACTCCAGGTCCCCAAGCTTATACGGAGCTGGGCATATCAGCTTTAATTTTAGGTCAACAGTGAGAATATGTTACAAAATTTGCTGAAGCTCAACTAACTTGTTCATCCTAGGTTTTAATTTTTTTTCTCTCTCAAATTACTTTTGTTTATAGTTGCTTTTCTGAATTTTTGTATCATAATTTGTTAGTTATCAGCTACTTTTATATCTGAAAATGTATAATTAGTTTGCTTTACCATTTATCTACTTTTCTCTCATTTGGCAGTTTTTCCATTTTTAAACCACAGTGTTTAGATTTAATCTTCAGCTCATACAGCTGTAAAATTGCCAGAAGAGCATCATAGTTATATCCAGGCTTAGGGAATTTGGATTAACATTCTAAAATCTAGCACAAATGGGCAACAACATGCGATATTCAGGTCATGCTGCAATATTTCCTGCCAAATACGATTCATATGACTGCACCTCCAAGGTCCACCTGAAGTATGTGATTTGCCAGACATAAAAACAATCACTCGAAAATCTTTAAATAATATCCTCTTTACTGCAGGTGCAGTCCATTTAACAAACATGAATATGGGAAAAAAAAAACTATTTCTGTGAGAAGTCATACAGAAAACAATATGTAAGTGAGAAAGAGATCTTATTGATGATAAAGTTTCAAAGAAAATGGTAAAGCACTTACCTGGGTGCCTGTGAGCTGCAGAGAACATGAGACACATTTCGCCAGCAGCCATTAGTAAAAGGGTTCACTCCTC
Source organism: Hepsetus odoe (assembly GCA_017165825.1). Lineage (NCBI taxonomy): Eukaryota > Metazoa > Chordata > Actinopteri > Characiformes > Hepsetidae > Hepsetus > Hepsetus odoe. The sequence continues at coordinate 26,237,181 of CM029367.1, read as the reverse complement.
CCCTGAACTTCCCAGTAACCTACAAATATTCAACAAATTAAAAGATGGACTCATTTGTACATTTCCGTTATAGACTCTGTCGCTCAATTCTGATAGATTGGACATATCTGAACTTTTAGCCGTGTCTGTTCACATTCACAATAATTAGCGACCCATTTCACTTCAGATCAGATGTTTTTTGAGAAAAGTATGCATTGTATTCAGAGAACACATTCTGATGCAAAATATAACATATTGGACAAAAGCCTGTGCAGAAGTAGTGGCACATTTAAGGTGTTCTTTCTAATCTGTTAAACTCAAAAAAGGTTTTAAAAATGTTCCAATTTTGAACAAGTATGTTCAAACGTTATTAAGCTTTGTGTGCTTGCTGTTTGTGTCTACATCAAACAACATGATTACTGCAAGACCAGCAAAAATAACTCGATAAAAGATTGACAGTGTATGTAATGCACATGGACACATATCATTCACCTATAAAATGAACACAACCTGACTAATATTTTAGCCCCTCATGCTTTACGTAATTCTCAGGTATGACCCCTCAGGGCAATATGCCCTCTGAAAATCTGATGCGGTATCTAGCACCAAGACATTAGCAGATTCTATAAATACAGTAATTTAGGTAAGTTTGTCCTGCACATCCCACATAAATTTAATCAGCCACCACCTACTTATGTTCCTTAGAACCTTTCTGACTGTGTGTCCAAAACATGAAGTGCTGTTCACTTCCAGCTGTGTGTGTTTATATCATACCCTTGACAGCAACCATTGTACCAGGATAATGGATGTTAGTCACTGAAAATTGTGGCTGATCATGCACACACGCGCACCCACCTGTTCATTAGTTGTCCTGCCTCTTGCCACCAGTACGATATGAAAACCAGTAAGGCCAGCTACAGGAATGAAGAAAAGTCCAGCAACACACATAACAGCCATACTGGGAGGAGGAAAAAAAAAAATCAAGGAAACAACTGGACAACCAGAAAGTGCATAGATGAAAACAATAGCATGAAATATCTTGTGTTTTATTATAAGTAGTTCCCACAAGTTTCTTTAAAACAGTGGGCACTGCATTTACTCAGTTTATACTTCAAGTATCAAGAATAGTATCACTTTATCAGCTCACGATTTAAAGATTAGCTTCGATTTTACTTGAGCTTTAACTCTATTCCACAAAAGAAAAAATTGAGAGAATTGTGCAAAGGTTTGTCCTTAGACAAAGGTGCTTAAACAAAATACTACGAAGGGTCCTCCTCTTTGGCCTTCCTTTCCTGGCAGCTCCATCCTCAACATCCGTCTCCCAATATAATCCTTGTCTCTCCTCTGTCTTAAACTAATCTTGCTTTTCTGACTTGGTCACCTAATTGTCTAACCTGAGCTGTCCCTCTAAGACACTTGATCCCAGAGTTAGGGCTACATGAGGGGGGGGGGGGAAAGAAAAAAAAAGAATCCATTTTATGACACTAAAGACTCCATTTCTGTTTCTTAATTCTGGTAGACTAACATTCATCTAGGAATCACCTACTAAACCTTTGATAGGTCATTAGCTGGCAAATAATATAAATTGCCTTGATAGCAAAATGTCAAATTTTAAAAATAAATATTTGAAACCACTGGAACGCAATGCTTTAGTGCAGTGCAATTTTGTCTTTGGCAGGGGTGGGCAACTCCAGTCCTGCAGTTTGATAGCTGCCTCCTCAAACATGTTCACTAAACCAAAATAAATCACCAACACTGCATGGCACTGGACCTCCAGGAGTGGAGTTGCCCGCTCCTTTTCTATGGTCTTATGCTATCTCAACCTAGCACAAGGTACAACAGCATAATAAAGCAAGGACTATTTCTCCTAAACCACAATTTCTTGTCATACACGTTGGCTGTGCAGTTCTTTATGCATCAGCATTTAGAATATGCATGTCACAATCTTGTACAGTCCCCTTCTAAGTGAATCATGTCAACTAAAAGCCTTTTATTACCAGGGGAGTGTACTAGCTTATTAGCTATAACTTTCTGAGTACAGCAGTCTGGTAAACTGGTATACAATGTGAAGTATTAGTGCCAACACACATAGTATAGGAGGATACGTAACAGCAGAGTGTACTCTGTCAAGCTGCTGTGTGTGGCAGAGGATGAAGAGCAGGCCAAACCCGAAAACACCCATTATGTGAGCAGTCAGAGAGAGCAGAAACAAAAAAAAGTAGCGGTAGTTCCTCCTGCCTATACAGTTATTCACCCATGGACAGTGGTGATCAAAATCCTGCAGAGAGAGAGAGAGAGAGAGAGAGAGAGAGAGAGAGAGAGAGAGAGAGAGGAGAGAGAGAGAGAGAGAGAGAGAGAGGGAGAGAGAGAGAGAGAGAGAGAGAGAGAGAGAGACTTTCAAGGCTTTGAGTAGTCAGCAAATCCAAGTACATGTACATGCTTGAAGGACTAGGCCAAGAAGAGGAACACTTTACTTAATTAGCCTAATGAGAAAAGAGGAAGAGACAAAAAGAGATTTGCACATTTATAATATTTGATAGCTGTGTGAAAAATTAGGATTCAAAAATGTTATCGATGTCTAATTTTGTTTTTATTTATCTCTGGATAAGAAAGTGATTTAATTGCAGGTAAACAAAATAACATTAATTTATTCATTAAACAAACGAAACATAAAATGTGTATTCTGAAGAAAACGTTAGGACCCCCTACACCCTAATAGCTAGTGTTCCCCATTTTGGCTGAAATAACCGCAGTGAGACACTTCGTGTAGCATCTACCAGTCTCTGACATTGGTGAAAGTTCGCCCCACTGCTCAATGCAGAATTCCTCAACATGTCAGTGAGATGTTTGAGGGGTTTCTTGCATGTACAGCCTGTTTCAAGTCACCCCACAGCATCTCAAAGTTATTAAGATCTGGGCTTTGACTCAGCCACTCCAGGACTCTCCATTTCTTAGTTTTCAGCCAGTCCTTGGTGGATTTACTGGTATGTTTTGGGTCATTGTCATGTTTCAGGATCTAGTTCTGCTTCAGCTTTGATGTTCTTACAGACAGTCTCAAATGTTCCTCAAGCACCCTCTGATACACGGTAGAATTCATGGTGGATTCTGATTGTGAGTTGGCCAGGTCCTGCTGCAGCAAAGCATCTCCAAACCATGACACTTCCACCTCCAAGCTTCACAGTTGGTATGAGGTTCTTTTCCAGGAATGCTGTATTTGGGTTTCGCTAGACATGTCCTCTGTTCAGGTGTCCAAACAATTTCATAGGGTGTCCTAATTCTGAGTTTTAAGTTTAAAAAAGAGTGTGTGTGTGTATATATGTCATACCTCCACACAGTTGTCACAAACTGAACAGTGTGAGCAGCGAGGTGGCCTGTAAAATCGACAGGTAGAGCACCACTTCATGCGCACTTGTATACCCCGAATCTCCACTGTCTTATAGAGCGGAGCTCGGAAATCATCCTCCTTGTCCTCATCTTCCTCCGCTAAAAACACAAACATCATTACATCAACATTTATTGTTATTTTTGGCTCCTTCTGCATCACAGCATGTCTGATGTCATTCAGACAGTTGTCTAATTATCACCAGTCAACTAGATAACATCATTTACATTGTAAAATTACTAATTGCACTGGATTCATTTTAACAGCAGAGGCTGAGGAATTTGTTAGCTACACGTTAATTTTACAGGATACAGTACAACTGACCCAAATGATTCAGTATGGCCATGATAAACATGTCAGCATGTACTGGGCACTCAAAATAGTAACTAAAAAGTACATGGCCATTCAATTTACTTTTTACCTTTGTATTGCAAAAACTGCATCTGTAGTAAAAGATATCAGCTATGTTCATATTGGTAAAAGTACACCTCCAAGTAAAACTACGTTAAGTACAGATGACACTGCATTAACACTGAGAGAAGTATGGTAAAAACATGCCATGTGTTCCTAAAAGGTCAAGGGTTATCATCAGCCACAACCATAACCAAAAGTAACATGCAAATTTAAAAAGAAATCTGAATTTTTTTTATTTAATGATTTTTTTTTTCTTATAATAATTTAAAACTTTGATGCTCAGAAGACTTGATGTACCTGGTCAATAACAACAAAATCTAAGCTCAGATGAAAACATACAATTTAGATGCCAGTTTCAGGTGTTCAAATCACTTTATAACATATCCACTAAAGACAATTCTCCTTTTTGCTCCAACAGTTTTCAACACATTTGGAGAACAAAACTGATTTTAGAGCCACTGATTTAAATGGCTTTACACTGCCACCGCAGAGAGACACAGAATCAAACATAAAGGTCACCAAGAAACTGCAAAGACTTAACAAACATTGTCCAACTGCACACCTTACTGTGAATACCATTAGATACAGTTTGTGTGTTCACAATTTTGTCAGTTGCATTGCAGTCTACCTCTAGGAAAGATGCCAGGGTCCATGAAAGTGGCCATGCAAAAGTTGGCCAAAACAAAAAGGAACATGATGCCGTTATATATGGGCACAGCAACTGAAAACTGCTCTGACAGCCATGGACACCTGTGAGAAGATAAATAACAAGAGAAAGCAGTCAGAAAATATGCACTCAATGCCTCTTTGCCTGAAAGTCATTAACAGTGCTCCTGTGTGTGTGTGAGAGAGAGTATACATAAAAGCGCAAGCATTTGCGAAGCTGCTAGTAATGCTGATGCTCAAAAATGTTGATTCAGGTAAAGGGGTGGATTGGTTGTCATGGGAACACTGACCCATATTTTGGACTATGCCAACTGCTCGCTCGCTCTCTCTCTCTCTCTCTCTCTCTCACATTCACACGCGCACACACAGAAATAGAAACAATAAAAATGTGTCTAAAACATCAATGAACAATCAGTTTCTTGGCATGGACTGGTGGTGGGGAGAAGACATTAAAAAGGGAGAAAAAGGAGGAGCTAAAAAGAGGAGCTGAAGTGGGTCATCTGAAGAAATTTCAAGAAAAAGATGATTGGTGGAAGGGATGCAGAAGTGAAAAAATAGAGGAATGAAGAGATGAAAAATGGGTTGAAGGATGATGTATTTTATTAATGGCACTATGCAGCAGAAGTTGGCCTGACATTGATGTTGATTGACACTGGGCATCTCCTAAAGAACTTCAAGCTCATGACTGACTCAGCAGAGTGTGACATAATTTTAAGAAATACATGTGCAACTGCTGGTGCAACACAGTGTATAACAAATACAGTTTTTGATACTAACAGCAAAAATGCTCATTGTTTATCTGCCTGTCTCCCTAGTTACAAAGCTGAATAATCCAAGTTCAAGTGCTGCTCTCTTATGCTAAACTGGCAAGATATATTTTTACTGGGAAAATGACTAAGAAATTAAAGATTGATGCAATCAGTTAAAGACAAGAGCTGTTTTAAGGCATAGCTTCGAATCTGTCTGGAGTATACTAATCCATGTTTTCAGGGATTAAAAATGTATTTTAGATAAAGGACCGTGTCTATTTAAATGATTCTCTCTCAGGACTGCTCACAGCTATTAAAATAAAATAAAGAAAAGACAAGTGCCTACTCACGTAAAGCAGAAGAAGAGCGTAGTTGCTCCCACCAAGAAGGCTGTTGCTGCAGATACTGGGACATAGCGACTAGGTCGAAGGGGGCGTGTCTGAACAACAGGGTGGGGTGGGGAGGTGGGGCCAGACACACCCCCACTCTTACTGCTGCTTGGCATCACCCAGGGAACACCAGGAACATCCGGCACAGGAAAAACTACCCTTGCAAGTGAGCGAGGGTGTCAGTGTGTGAAAGATGTAGGTGAAGACTAAGGAAAAAAGGTCTGTTCTTTTCTCCACTGCTTCAGTGTAAAAAAATGCCACAGCCTCTGCATAGTTTTAGCAGAAAAGTTAAATATGGCACTGATCAAGGAAAAAAAAACATGAGGAAAAATTCCAGCCTAAACCACTCGCCAGTGCCTAAATACTGAAATCAATTTACTAGCTCCGGACCTTCATGGGCTTCTTTAAAAGCAAAAAAGTTTCAATAAATGGCTTTAAGGTTATTAAAGGATGGAAATCAAAGGTAAGTTCTCTGTGATTTTTGTGGCTTCTCTGCTGTATTGAAATATTAGAGAAGCACTTATTCATAGAGCTTCAAGAAAAAAAATTTGGTCTTTTTTTTTTTTTTTTTTTTTTTAAATAGCAATCACAAAAAAATTCCAAACTAAAATGACAATAAAAAGCAGTTCAATAAGCAAACATATATATGGCTCAAGTTTTTTTTTGGTAATTTTATAATAGTGTCAAAGTCAATAAAGTTTATAAGTGATTCAATGAGGACTGCACTGTAGAAGTTCAATGACCACAAATGAATGTTTAAAAAATTGCAGGCAAATAAATTTGGTTTTACAGTAAAACTTAGAGGTAGAAGAAAAATTTTTTTTTTAACTTGGCCGTGTCAGTTTGTCTTTGTGTATTTAGTAAGTTGGCTTTGCAGACAAAAAGTGTTGCTTTTCTGGCAGATGAATGGGCTCTAATAATTGTTTAAAGCTTTAAAAAAAATTAACTAAATGAAAACAGAGAAAGGCAACAAAAATGAGCAAAATATAAATAGAACAGAACCCCCCCCCCAAAATGGTGTAGAATGAGCTATGAGGTTGGCACACAAAAAGCCACTAACTGAGGCTGATCTTTCTATCTACCTGAAAAACGCAAAAATGTCCTTTGTGATTTCATTGAGCATCTGTGGTACTTAACTTCACTACACGGAGCTTCAGTTTCTCTTGATCAACTCGAAGCATTCTTGATTCAGGCCAAAAGCCCCAAGATAGTGAAGGACCAATTTAGAGCCACACCTCACATACAAATTGCGAGATATGGGCAGAAATAAAGCCTACATGATGCTCCAAACCACTACCTAATTGCATGGGCACCAAAATAACCATCTGTAAAAGCAGTAAAAAAAAAAAAAAAAAAAAAAAAAAAAAAAAAATAAAATAAATAAATAAATTAAAAAAATATATTATAAGAACATTCTGCTGACACAGAAGTGAGCTACATCTCACACTCAGCAGGGCCCGCAATCTCACTACAGCTGATCCAGGTCAGTGGAGCAACTCTACAATGAGTTACAGAAATTCCAAAACAGAGTTTGGGTTGGGGGGGGAAAGAAAGAAAAAAAAAAAAAAAAAAAAAAACTCAGCTTTCCCCTGGGAGGTTTTAGGAACTTCCTTATGTGACTGAGTCAGAGCCAGCTGTCACTCCTTGGCGAAGGACGGTGCATTGCATAAGCACCTCGATCTCAAAACAGCAATTTGAGCCATGCTTACAGTTACATTACATTAGACTGTGTGTTTGTGTGTGTTCAAGACTGCAAATAATGTATTCAAAGAACAACAGTTTAAAACGTTGAGCCTCTGCTGCAGCGATGCTTCTTTCTAAAGGGTGTGGCAGAGTGCATAGTAGTCCACAACAGCTACATCTAAAAAAAGGGGGGGAGAGGGAGAGAAAAAAAAAATAAAGACATTAAAATATGAAAAGCAGCTATACTAAGCTATACTGTTTCACAAGTGGACGGCTCCTAGTACACTGGATGTGAATGCACCCAAGATGAGATATGACTGATCATTCCACAATCATTTGAACCTGGGCTACAAACAGCCAAATTCTTTGAGTAGTGGGAACATTAACGTATCCTTGGTCACGTTTAAGGACCCCAAACTCAAATGACGTTTTCCATACTAGAAGAGAAACTCCACTGGCTACATTTCTTTGTGGCATCTTGACGCAGCAAAATCTTGACATAAAAATCTTTTTAATCTTAATAACGATAGAGTGAGTAGCATGGAAGTGAGTAAGAAGCTGTATTCAGCTATGTGGATACTATCCCTGTCTATGTCATTTTAATTTCCCCTGCCCTTCTGCCAAAATGAAGTGCATCACAGTCTCTGCCTAGTTAAAAACAATGCATTTAAATGCAATACATTTATCCTTTGTAAAAAGAAACGGTTATTAAAGACAGACGGAAAAGTATTTTAATTCCAGGTGTGAATTGATGTACTTAGACTTTTGGCTTATGAATAGATCACTCAAGAAATAAAGAAGAGAAGGAATCAGACCAGCAGCACTGAGATAAGGAGGAACAGATGTGTTTATCAATTAGGGAATTTAATAAAGGGAGAGGGGGGGAATAAAAAAAAAAAAAAAAAAAAAAAGAAAGAAAAAGCTCATTCTTCTTCCAGTTAATGTGCAATGCAGATCGACTCAATGTGTGGGAGTGTGAAAGAGTGAAAGTTAGCACCAGCATCTGAGCCCTTTGGGGATTAAGAACTAGTGTTACATGAGGCAGCACTGAAATGACCTGTAGGTATGGAGAAATGATCCAGTTAGTTTCTATGTTTTGCTTCAAGCAAATCCTGAGATAGCGAGTTTTACTGTAGAGATTACAGCGATGGTAAACACCTTACAGCGCTACACACCAGATGTTAATAGAAGGAGATACAGTTTCAGTTTATCAAATTTGAACAAAAAAAAAAAAAAAAAAAACTAACTCATTCATTAGTAAAAGGACATGTTACTGCAGAGATTGCTTTGTTCAATATAATTACATCATCCCAGCTGCTTCAGTCCACACAGGACCCCTAAATACATCACCAACATAAACCTGTAACAAACAAAACTGCTTTCAAGGTGAAAACTACAAGTCTCAGTATAAACAGCAACTTAACAGAATATGTATCATTATGCAAGCGCCACAATAAGGTAGGATGCAATGAACCTGCATTACTAAATGCAAGGAATTGTATAAAGTAAATGTTTGGGGCCATTAAGAACCGCATAATACAGTGGGTTCTAAAATACAATTTAAATACATTCATTCCCTTTTAAGCTTTCTATATTTTGTTTCATACCTCTTCTTAAAATGGACCTATATATTTTATATATTGGGGATATATATATATAATTTTTTATTTTTTTTTTAAAGGAAAAAATGAAGACTAAAAAGCTATGCCACTTACACAACTATGCAGATCCATTATTGCAACACTTGCAACTGAGCTCTGGTACATCCCTTTTCTATCAATGGCCATTGAGATTTCTACAACTTGACTAGATCCCACCTATGCCTATTTGAATTTAGATTATATTTAAATGGGAAGAGACAGACACTTTTCTACAAGATATCATACTTTGTGTACATGAGTTTGAAAGAATTGTCAACAGATCTGTCAAGACACAGACCTGAGAAAGGATGCAAGAACATTTCTAGAACTGGAGGTGCATGGCAGCATCAATCTTTCTCAAATGGAAGAGTGGGCAATAGCCTTTCTAGATCTTGCCACCCACACAAACGGAGTAATTGGGGATGAAGAGAACATGGTCAGAATGATAACCAGAATCACAATGGTCATGATAAAAGAGATATGGAGCGCTTTAGTGATCCTTCTATAACTACCAATCAGGCTTAAGGAAACCAATCTTTACTAAAAAGGCACATGACTGACAGTCTCTGAGACTATGAAATGCAAAATCTTCTGACTTGATTCATCAAATACTAAACAATTTGGTAACAATTCGTAATGGTATGTGTGAAGCAAAATAGGTTCTGAGCATCAGTATCCCTACAGTCAAATGGCTTCATGTTGTGCAGCACATTTTCCACAATAGGGGACTTGGAGACCAGCCAGGATATATGGAAAGATGGATTAAGAATTATAGAGGAAACCTGAGCAAAACTCATTTTTATGTAACTATTTATTTTTAATATGTTTAAGAAAACCTTCAAAAAATTGTGCTGTCATTCAAGTACTCTGTGTAAACTGATTTGAAACAATGAATCTATTTATAAAAAAAAGTGGAAAAAGCCTATCTGACACGCCAATTTGATTCACTTGGAGATGCATAGGGCTGCGACAGGCGCTAACAGTTTGCATAAAGGCAGCAGGACATGCAGTAGCCAGTATGTAAGTGCACACTGAAGTGTGTGAGAGCACCACAAATCACACATCACCTGCTTAGTTCTTAACATTTTAAAATGCAAGGCAACATTATATATATTACAAATAAGTAACAAAATATGATCAATCAATGCAAACATACTGTAAACAGACAAGACATATGCTGCTTGCTAATTCTGTTTTTTTAGACATTAAAGGTAATTTCCCCCAGAACATTGTAACAATTTTAAACTTAAAATTAGCAATTCATCTTTTTTTTCCAGATAATTAGGAATAAAAAAAAAAAAAAAAAAAAAAAAAAAAAAAAAAAAAAAAACACTGGCACAGTCTGAGTCATTACATGCAAAAAATAATTATGCTAAACTAAAGCACAGAAAAATGGATGGGTGGTAGAGCGAGTTGGTTTGTAGAACTGGTTTGAGATGTCCTCTATGATAAGCCGTTTTTAAAAAGTGGCGCATTTGACAGATTTTAAGACCAGTGTCTTACAAACTCGCTTTATCTGTGTTAAAGGTCAGGACAACTCATAGCGACCATTTAATCCATCTGTCTGCCTCCTTCTCCCCACTCCTCAGTACCTTGACTTCATTCTACACTCTATAAAGCAAGAGCCAAGATAAACCCAGCACCTTATCTGTAATAGGCTTCTTAAATCCACAAGCTTCTTTAATGCTTTTCTGGGCTGGCATTATTAATGGACATTTTCTCTGAAACAGGTACAATAATTGTCAAAAAAAAAATTTGTTCTCTAATAAAAATTACATCACAAAAAAATAATTTTTAAACATATAATTTATAAAAAAAAATTATTTAAAATGTTGACCAAAACAGAATAATCTTTTCCTTTTCCTGGCTGCTCACACAAGGCATTGCCACAGCAGATCATCAGTTTCCATTTCTTCCGGTCCTCGAGAGCTTCCTCTTTTCTACCAACCACCTGCAAGTCCTTTCTCAACACATCCATCAGCCTCCTCTTTGGCCTTGTTCTTTTCCTCTTGCCTGGCAGCTCCATCCACAACAACCTTCTCCCAATATAATCCTCATCTCTTCTCCGCCCATCTCCAAAATCATCCAACCTAAGCAGTCCTATACTAAACTCATGCCTAATCCTGTCCATCCTTGTAACTCCAAGCACAAATCTTAGCATCTTTAACTCTGCCACCTCCAGCACTGCCACAACCTGGCCATTTTACAGTTACAGTCTGTAATACATCTGTCACACTTCATGCAATTTGGTCTTTACTTAGGCAGGGATGAAACTGTGTATTCTGACAATGATATTGCACTGAACCCCCCCATACAAAAACAAAACCCATTAGATCCATTTACTCCATTTAGGGGGCAGTCATGGATGGTAATGCATAAGAAATGAATGACATGTCTCCCCAGAATGGTCTCCTTGATAGGATAAATGTGTGGAAAAGGACAGTTTACCATTTTTTCCTTCACTGTGTTCTACAGCTCTTTGGTAACAGCGGTCTACAAAGGCAATAAACACCAACCAATCTGCAACAAAGTGTGGTGTTGGTGGCAGGGATAATAAAGCAAGCACTTTTGTCTCATTTCTCTCACCAATGGATCTGATCTTTATAAAAACTGTATATTGTGGATTATTCACAGGATTAAATCCTGAGGGGAAACAGAAGCACAGCAGAACCCAACCCTACAATGGTTCTAGAGGCTGAACTGCTTCATGAGATCTTTATAAGCTGTATTTTACCACAGAAATAAACCATAAACCCTGGAGCTTTTACGGTGTAGCCAGCACACTAGAACTGTGACAATGGTCCACCTGACTCAAATAATGGCGTTTTCAACAGCGTAGACCATTCAAACTGTATACATAGACTGTATAACGCACATGTGTGCTCGTGAAGGATTTTGTGCAGTATGACACCATGAGAGTCTGGGATTTTTCTGGGTGTGTTTCGGATCAGCAGGGCCCGCAGCGAAGCCCCGGTCTGTCTGCCGCCGCCTCCCCCGCGCTCTTCTCGGCCTACAGCTCAGGCAAAGGCCGGTGAGTAAACGTGGCCCAATTTTTTTTAGGGTGGGGACGTCAGGCAAATCCAGTCAGTACATAAACCCGATCTAAATACGTTCTAAACCCACACTTTTGATGACACCATTCATAAAACGGATGAAAACGGACCTGAATGTGCTGTCTGTCGTATAAAAACAGGGGCGTTTAATCAAACGAGCTCCGCCGCCGGGCGAGGAGAAAAAAACCACAGCTAGCCTGCTGCTTAGCGTTAGCCTGCCAGGTTTGGCGCAGCGGTGTAACACTCAGAAAGCTTGACAATAAAATTTTATTTAATAACAGAGGTGAATGAAGATATTCGCTAAGCCCGTTAAGGTTTTTACCAAGCAGAAGTGGGTCAATAAGGAGACACAGGCAGCTAGGTTGCTAGGTAACGTTAGCAGCCACCTAGCCAGCAAAGGCTACTGTTTTAAAGAGAGAACACCAGTAAAAGCCACTAAAATGGATAAAAAAATAGAGTTAGGGCATTTGACACATACTCAGTGGACTCCATTCTAGTGAACAGAACACGTTTTTACGTCTTAAAACAAATGCTTAAAGCGTCAAGTCATTAAGCTAATAGCAGTAGCTAGCAGGAACTAATGGTAGAAAAAATAAAGGCTCGGTTTTAAGTCAGCTAGTCGAGTCTTCTAGCTGAGCTGAAAGAGAAGGAAAGTGTCGATGTGAAGTCTATTTATGAAGGCAGTGCTTCGTTTAGCCTCCTTAACTACTCGCCAGGACGACTTTAGTTTAAAATAGCAAAAAACGATTCCCTTACCTGTCGGTGCTTGTACACAGCACACGTTGCTGTTTCAGAGAGTGCTGGACGATGGATATCCTCTCAGATAGATCAGATAAATGTCTAATCTCATCCCAGACCTTTCTTTCGGTTTGTTAGGTCTGCAAGTCGCTAGCTAGCCATACAGCTTGGCAACTAAATCCTCCAACAGGCCACTTCTTGCGGGTTTAGTGTTCCTAAAAGAAGGCCCTTATCTTTTTCATTTAGATCAATAGTTTCCCTCGATACCGTTAGCACACACCTGGGCACGATTTCTCGTTCAAAGACAGCATTTTTTTTTTTTTGTTTTTTGTTTTTCCACCGCACAGCCTCCAGCTCCACGAGCTGAACCAGATTACCCCGCCTCCTCTAATCCCATTTGCAGCCACTGTCGATCAGTCGGATCAGAGGAACCAATAAGAGAGACACAAAAGTAAACTGGATGAGGTTATCATCTCCCATCATTATTAACCATCTCTTCTGCTTTGGTTCATAGGGATGGATCCTGAACCTGCCTGCCAAAGGTGGTTTGAGGTGATGATCTAGAGAGCATGGAAGGATCACCTTCCACTGGTTTAAGCCACTGGGTCTATGATGAAAGCCACTGGTTAGCTCAATAAGGGATGAACCTGACACACTGACATAGTAAAACTATGCTGTTTGATGTGTGTGTGTGTGTGTCTGCGAACATGCTTATGCCAAGGATTAGAGAGACAGCAGGAGTTTTGCAGATAAGCCCACCCGCACCCACACTCACTCCAATATCCCCACAAAGCTGACCAACATCTGTCACACCACCTCCTGGGTCCAAACAACAGCGATGAGATGAAAAAAACACACAAAGCATCAGTGTAATGACAGGCAGATGCCTGGATGAATTAAAACAATCATGGGTCAGTGTCCAAACAAATGTGGAAAGAGGAAAGAAAGACAAAGACAGTAAGACCACAGATTAATTACACTAAAAATTAGTGTTGGCTGTGGGTTTTAGGGCTAAAATACAATAACACCTTTACAAAAACAAGCATTTTAGAAGATATGGGCATATTTTTGGGGGTTTTCAGTGGATGGGACTCTGTTTGTGGATTTTAAACATTGACACTGGCCTAACTGTACTTTAGAGAAAACAACCCAGTAACAAAACTAAAGCAAGAAAACTGCACCGACCAGTCTCCAAGGGAAACAAAGTTCTGTGAAAGAATGAGGAGGCAAACCACACAGAGTATAAGAGCATAGCGTTAGTGGATGAGAGAAAAATCATTTTGCTATCATCTTTTCTGGTCATGAGAAAGGGCACTCACCATATGGACATAGTATACATACACCATAGGCATTCCAGGCAATCAGTGCTGTCAAAATATGTTGTTCCACAACACTGACTCCCTCCACTGTCTTTGATTAGGTGTTCAGTTCTGGACGAGCATAACAGAGGATAACATTGCTTAGCTGATGGTAATACACCCATACTCCTATTGCATTTACACAAAAGTGTTCTGTACAAAACATCAGCCTGTTTATCCTAATGCCTGGGTTCAATAGGTCAGCTGTCAAGTTCCATGACCTTCAGTGCAAAAAGATAAATGTTTTCATTTACCGTATGCACAATCATTAGGCAAGTGAAACCTGAATGTTTTACAAAAGTAATGTGAGTGTGATTATTCTCAGGGGAAAACATGTGTGCACAAGTATTGTCACACAAACTGTCCACCACCCAAATTATACCTGGTCAGTCCAGAAACAGATCAGTGATAAATGGGGTAGACAAAGGTTGAAGTGTGAAAGACAGCTAATGGCTTAAATGGCTTATAAATTTGTCTGTATAGTGCACTTCTAAAGAAAAATAAAACTATAACATAGGCGGAGCTTATAGAGTAGCCTGGCTGTGGTCGTACTAAGAGAGGTGCCTGCAACCTTTATAATTATTTTAATATTTGTTACTTATTTGATTACACAATTCATAAAACTGTATTAATAGCTACACCACATATATAAAAACTGTAGTTTGTTGCATTTATGAAAGCATGAAGAAAATGAATCTGTCCACGATATTAAATTCTCTATTTTCATTTGAACATTTAACATTTGAAAGGTTTTTTCAGTCTCTCTTGTACATCCTTAGTGTGTGATTGGGGGTACTGTGCCAAATATCAACAGCAGACGGCTGCACTTCTTTTTTGCATATTATTTGTTCAGAAGGTTTATGGACTTGACTGGACTCTTAAGTTGAACTTCTTGAAGGGCTCAGTGTTTCCTTGACCAGCAGAAAATCCGCCCAAAATTAATCCTGCTCATGAAGTTGCATTTTTGATGGGATGTTACAGGCATGCATACAGTTATTTTCCCTTGTGATCAAAGTGCATCATAATGGGGTGGCGGTGGTCTAGTGGTAGGGCAACTGCCTACAGATCTATGAATCAGGAGGTTGCAGGTTCGAATCCCACCTCTAGCACTACCACCATTAGGCGAACCCTTAACCCTGAATTGCTCCAATTAGGACAAAGAAGTCACTCTGGATAAGAGCGTCTGCTAAATGCCGTAAATGTAAATGCATGCAACCAAAATAGTGCCCAAACAATAATACACAGCCACTGGGATATATTCAGTGAAGTGTGTGGTTTGGGAAACACTTCATTCTGTCTTGCCCCTGCTGCTACTTGCTGACCATTAGTGGTTTCTGCTTTACTGTACGAAAACTTTAAATATCGATTTTCTAATTTGCATTTCATATTTCAGCACCGTCCGTATTATGAAACAGAATGTGACAGCAAGTCTGCACCAAATCCAGAACTTATTGTTGTTTTTAAACTTTTTTTCTGGCAGCTGAGATGACTGAACAGTAGTGCATTTTTTGTAAAAGAGACTAGACTTCAACAGGATGAGCCATGAAATTTGGCAAACCTGATAAAGGTGACCTTGATAGTGCTGCAGTTTCTTTCCATAAAGCAAGGAAGGAGGGAGGACTTGCCCACAAAGGAATGAAAAGCACCTTTGACACAAAATTCAGCGCTTCTTAAATTTTATCTTTATTTTGTAGAATGATTGTATAAAAGCCATGAAGAACTCAAGGTCATGCTCATGACTAACAGCAATGTATCAGTCATACTTCTGTCTGCAACTGAATTACAGCCATTACACATCAGCTCGGTTTTCTCCTCAGTCACGTACAAATCTTTTGGCTTTTAATAAAGATTTCCATGGAGTTGAAAGCTGATCTTATTTTTTTGAAGGTTTTGCTTTTGCAGAGTTACATGTTGCTTTCCTGACAGGGGAGATAGCGTGATCTGGAAGGTGGTTCATCCAGGGTGAGGTTCAGCCATTGCACTTCAGTTGTGCTGACCCCACAACTTCTCCAGTTCTCCCTGTGAGTTCTGTAGGAACATCGACTGGATAATTTCCGAGGAGCAGTGGTGGATTAGTGGTTAGGGACTTCCCACTACAGGATCAGGATTTCATGAGTTGGAATCCCAAGGTACTGCCCCCATCACTGCCCCCCCTTGCTGGATATGGGTACCCCCCTGCTGGACTGTGTGTATGGGTTAAATGCATAGGTTGCATTTTATTGTGGTTCAGTGTGTGCTGTGTTCTGTCTTCAGAATGACAAATGGTCACTTTCACTTTCATATTGTTCATGATGACATCACTCTCTCACGTTCTATTGTATAAATGTTTCTCTCTTTACACCATATGCATTTTGACTTAATTAAATCATCCAGTAAATTCAAATGGAAGTTTATGTTGCATTATGTCACTGTGTATATATAATATATATTTTTTTTGTATCACGTTCCCCCAACCTTCTTAGCTATGCTATGTTCCTCGACTTCCTTTTAGCATGTTCAGACTAACAGTTGAATCTTTGTTGCTTTAAGTTCCTTTTAGCATAACAGCGCAAAATGTATACAGTATAGCTCTTTTTCTGTCTTTGGCTTTCCTCCTCTCCTCTTGCCTGACAGCTCCATCCTGAGCTGTCAATTTGGAGACAGAGAGGCAAATCCACTTCAATCAGTGGAACAGCAGGGGGCAGCCATACATCTAGCATGCAGGTAACAGTGTTGGGAACATTACCTTGCTCAGTGTAATGTGTCAGTGTAACGTCTAAGCTTTGGAACTCAATCCCGATCATGTATTCTATTGTCTAATGTCTAAGCCACCACTGTCCCTATATAATTAATATTTAGTTACTATACTATACTATAAGTTAAGTAATTCGATAGCTAGCCCTATAATGTGCACAGAACAGAATATACAAACATGAAAACCTACAAGTCGCATGTGTTTTTTTTTTCCTCTTCAAATTTAAATGGAAAAATTTTCACCATTGAAAAAAGAAACTTTCACCTCCATTTAAATTTGATTTAAATTGACCAACTGCTGTTTGCACTGTTTTAGAATTTTACAAAGAATGGATCAATTGAAATATCCAGTTGGAATTCTTTCATGTAAGGTTGGGCAAGATTTTGATCTAACAGCTAAAGATATTCCTCTCATATTTTTCTTCTTGTATGAGGGTTTGCTCTAAACTGGAAAAGATTATTAATTTTTCATGTCAATGCATTGAGCATGTCAGTGCAATGTAAAGGAGTAAAACATTGAGTGGTAAAATCATTTGGTCATTACAGACATCCCACACTGACCACAGGGAGGCAGCAGCAGTTCAGCTTTATGAGGGCTTACAGTCTTTATGCTGCCTTTAGAGGCCACAGCTCCCCCAACTTCCAATTAGTGCTTGTGTCATGTGTTACAACATTTATGATGGAGGCAAAAGTGAGATTTACCCAGTTGATATTTAGCGTACTCAGGTACATATATGTAAATAATAGATACATTTGTTCTTGTCTGGATTTTTTATCAGTACTCATCCCTCTTGCTTTCAAATTTTAGCAATTTATTTAAAACCGAATGGACCACAAAAATAGAACACAGGCAGCAATTTAGTTCCTACATGGATAGATGCTGGATGTAGTGAAATATTCTACAGTAGTTGTATATGCAACTATATAAATTTTACCCGTTTGCTTCACTCCTACTGTGGTTATTTTTAATTAATCATTATATCTTTAATATAGTAACCTTTTTTCTAGTATTCATGATATTAAAAACCTAAACATTGCTGGATGGATGAATGGATGATTGAATGGATGATTCTGCAGTACATTTCCAAATATAATACTAAATAAAAAAAAAAACTTACAACTTAGTGACCACTCATTGAATTTTGATTGACACATACATTCCCTGTGGATGTTGGTGATACTTACTTACCCAGTATCAAGCAGTCATATACAAACCCAATCTGGCCTGAAACAGGCTAAATAAACAAAATGCCACCCACTGATACACATGTTCTGGGCAAAGAAAGCTAATAACTCCCACCTTGCTTTAACCTTATCTTCAGAAAGTCAGTTCATGATATGATGTGTATCCATCAACAACACAAAGTGGGCCTACAACACTTGTAGGTTTTGGTAATGTAGTCTACCCTCCAGTTTTGTTTAGATTTTTTTAAACCAAGCTCATCAAAGCTTTTGTCCTGATTACTGTTTTCAGCCCATTTAAGGACATAATAAATGTGGAATAAAGTGAAAGTGACTATTTGTCATTTTGAAACTCAGCACAGTGAACCACAAAGAAATGCAACCTCTGCATTTAACCCACACACACATGCTGCAGGGGGCAGTGATGGGGACGTTATCTTGCTCAAGGGTAACTCAGGGCAACCTACCGGTCCAAGATTCGAATCCACAACCTTTCGATCACAGGGCCTTGTCCCTAAACAACAGGCCACTGCCTAAAACAGTAAAGCAGTATGATCATTACTTTTAGTAAGAACCATATTGGAAGTACCATATTGGAAGTACCATATTGGAAGTAAGAAATCCAATATGGTACATTAGAGTATTTTAAATAATGAATACAAATGTTTATAAAAGTAATATTTTGGCAATAAAGAAAGTACTGAAATTGCAGGTCTGTACTATAACCACTAGAGGGCAATTACAGGGTCGTTACAGCTTCTAATGAAATCCTCAACTGTCCAAAATGGGTCTTGTTCTAGAAGTATTTTGTGACCAAATACTATGAATGATTCAAAGTGTGCTACAATTCCTTTGTATGCAGATATTATACTGTATCCCAGTTTCCTCTTTGGCCTTGTGTAGAACATTGTGAGCAACACTAATAGGATACCATTAATTTTCTGCTAATGGCTAAGTCGTTATACAAGGCGGAGCTCTGAATAGTGATAAATATGGTAACAGAAGTAACTTCGTATCCCACAAAACTGAGGTGAAGATGACGAAAATGCAAACACTATGCTTTGCCAAAGGTGGGGGTTTATAGAGCAGACTGGAAGGCAGATGAATGAAAAGAGGCAGGGATGACTCATCGTCCAGGCGGCCATCTTGAGAGTGCTTATTGGAGATCAGTGAGTATCCTGGGACCCAACATCGCATCTGTCCCTTTCTATTTCTGACGAACCGAGATCCCTCCACACCCACAAGTAGAAGAGATCCAGAAATAAACTCAGAGAGGAGAAATGGGACAGAGCGAGGCAGAAGGTGAAAGGGAAAGAGAAAAGATGGGTGAGAGCAACTGGAAGATATTCAGTGAAGAAGGGATGAAGCACAAACCAAAACTAAATGTGTAGCTGCACCACTGCTGTAAGGAAACGGGTAATAAAAACCACCTGGCAAACAAAGGATTAAAGCCAGTACAAACACTAGATGATAAAAGAATCATGGGTGGAAAAGGGGAAGAAATGGGTTTTTAAATACAGATTTACAGGACAATTAAACAGGGTAGAAAATGCCTTGTGTGTTGGGTCTCTCTTCTTCTATCCTTTGTAACTGGGCTATTTTTTGAGCCATACTATATTAGTTGTTCTTATTTTTTTACCTATTGGGTCTTGAGTTTATTTATGTCTTCTGTTTGGTCTTTAGTAGGTCTGTTTTTTTGTTCTTCTTTTGGCTTTTATTGAGTCTTTCTTTCTTCTATTGGGCCTGTATTCGGGATGTTTTTCTTCTTCTTTTGGGCTTTTATTGAGCTGTGTTGTTTTTTGGATATATTTTTATATTAATAAAATATTTTTTTTTATATAAATTTATATAAATTTTATATATTTTTTATATTTTTTGGTATTGGATATATTTTTTTCTTTTGGTTGTGCATTGAGTCTCTTTCTTTATCAACATGCTGTATATCTGGTCTCTCTTTTTCTCTATTGGGCCTGCCATGAGCCCTTTTTTTTTCCTCCAATTTTTTTCACCTGTATTGATTATTTTTGTTCTTCAACTGAGCCTTCATTGGGCCTTTTTTATTATTCTGTTAGACCTGTTTTGTGTCTGGTGCTTTTTTTAAACTTCCATTGGGCCTGCTTATATTGGGTCTTTGTTTGGTTCACCCCCCAGTTCATTACCGTACAGTTATTCCTTTTTTCCCAATGTTTTTTTAATCTTTCTGATATAAAATCAGAAAGATGACAGGCCAGTGATATATAGTCACTTTTATTTAAAGAAAAACAAAAATAATCACAACAAATTGTGATGATAAGCTATAAATAAGCATATAGGTTATGAAAACATGAGGGGAAGTGGTGGGATTGATGATTTATTCATGTAAATGTGTCGTAGTGTAATTAATGATTTCTGAATGGGGATGACTCTGTAATGAAGATGCAGGAATTGGCAGAGAAAAAGTGAGAAAGAAGGAATGACGTTTTTACCCATTCACATCTTCCCATCCTCTGCTGTCTGGTAAGGGGTTATTAATAGACAGACCCAGATTTGTGAAGGAGGGGAGCAGGCCCCTACACTGATGATGATCTCCACAAGCACAAAAAGCAACTGAAGCCCACATTTGCCTTGACTTTATCATCAGTTAGTCCTGAATGTCATTCCTACTCCATATTCTCTCTCACACCCACATACATAC
This sequence comes from Hepsetus odoe, assembly GCA_017165825.1. Lineage (NCBI taxonomy): Eukaryota > Metazoa > Chordata > Actinopteri > Characiformes > Hepsetidae > Hepsetus > Hepsetus odoe. The sequence goes on along the minus strand of CM029367.1, from coordinate 26,216,541 downwards.
ACACACAGACATTCCCTCTAGATAATGATGATGAACTCACAAAGTGCACTGAATAGTGATTGATCTACTACTCAAAGTGCATTAAGCGCATCTTTTCCCAAGATCATAAGCAGTCATATGTGAACCCACACTCGGGTCTGACACAGGCAAAATCAGCATAATGCCACCCACTGATGCACATGTTCTTGGAATTTTTTTTAACATCTTACAGTGCCAATCTTCCTCACCACCATGCTCATCATGTCATGAGGTCAGTTCATGACATGATGAGTAACAAGCAATAACACACAGGCCTACAACATGGTGTAATGACCCTGGTCCACCCTCCAGGTTGATTGATTCTTTAAAGCCATGTGAGTAAGTTCAACAACCTACGGCAAATGCCCAATTACACATCTAGAAAACCACATGTAAATGTTTTTATCTAATATATAAAAGAACTGTGTGGGAGAGAGGTTTGGACTGACCCTTAGGCTGGCTTTGGTTCACAGTTCTAAGGGCTAATTGGAAAAAAAAGTTTCAGTATATCTATAAATGTATCACCTTAATGAGCATCAGATCAATGAACATAATTGACCCAAACTCATCATCATTTATATCAGGAACATGAATTTCTGCTACTTTTTGAATGATAAGGATCATGCAGGAGTCTTTATTGTAAAGTTTTTATTGTTTTTTATTGTAAATTTCGGTGCAATTGCAGGACCTTTGTGCAGTTCCTTATGGGCAGCTTGTACTAGGTCTGGAAACTGTCCCAAAGTTGACAATATCATCTCTCATCTGACAATGGTTCTATATTGGCTTTTAATAATATCCCTCCCTCCATTTTTCTTTAAAAATATAAAAGCTGAAACAATCATAGAAGAGTGCAAACTTGAATCTATTGTTAATTACAGTACTTGGATGAGCTGATTAGATATATCAACAGACTTAGTTATTCTAAGGTAATACCAATTTTTTACAATCTAGTAACTCATTTATTATATTTAGCCAGCTAGGGTAAGATTGATTTGCTCTGGAACATTTGCTGGGAACATTTCTTTGCTCATGACTAGATGCCTATATCAAAATGATTGTGCAAGCATTAGCATTTTATTTAGTAAAGTAATGAAAACCCTAAATTAATACTGTCTGTGAAATAAACGTCATGGACGTGCAGATAGATAGTAACCAATATTAGGTGATCCTGTCCAAAATAGCAAGCAAATGGTGTTAAAAGTTGTGGTGGACATATTTTAAATGAGGAAAGTTGCCTTTGGAACGAGGAAGAGAGAATGCATATTGAAAGTCACTAGAGATAAGGATGACACTCAACAGGACAGCTGGATAACTGGTTTAAAAACACTGAGGTGCAAAGCAAATTGTTAAAAATAAGTACAGAATTCTCCAGCATTGCCTGGAACAACGTTATGCATGATTAGCTTCAGAAAACTCTCCATACTGACATGATTACAGTTCAAATGCTCACTGACTGGATGAAGGAAGGAGTTTGACCTCTATCCATAACATAAATACATGATAATATATTTGGACTCGCCTCTACAAAGCTACTGGATTGTGGTTCTGGAAGTACTCCTTAAAAAAATAATTAATACAAATTTTTAATATTGTGCAACATTGCTTTTTTAAAAGCTTAACACAGTAACACAGTATAAAAGGTAAAGCAAGATGTTGCTCCAGTTTTCTCTGACTGGATGAGCTGAGTGGGTTAAACAGGATGGTTGATAACAGGCTTACCAGGTATAAATTAATATGACATAGTTTATGAATAAAACAACATAAGACAACATGAAATATAAAGGTGTCATTTCACTCCAACTCATATAGGCCTATCTGCTCACATCACAGAGTCACAGAAAATAATTCAAGAAAGAAACCGTTCGTACTGGAAATATACCCTTTTGTTACTGATATTTTTCTATTTGTTTCTATTGTACAATAACCTTTTCAAGTCTTTTCAACAACTCTTTTTCTGAGATCCTCAGGAAGCTTATTTGTTCATGCTCCCACATACATGAGCAGACCTACTCAAGCGTATTCAGGCTGCTTTGCTTATTTATAACAAATTATACAAAAAACTATGGTTGTGATCTCTAGCAGAAACAATTGCAATCAAATGCTTTCAGTAACAGGAGATCAGTCTTCAGGATTGCTGTAGAGAAATTTTGGCCCATTCTTTTCTATACAATTGTTTTAATTTAGTCACATCGGAGGGTTTTACCTTCTTCAGATCCTGCCACAATGTGGGGATTTATGTAGATACTTTCACTAGGACAATCCAAATAATTTTTTATTGTTTTTCATCCCTTCAGAGGTAGACTGCGCTTATGCTTTTGATTGTTTTCCTGCTACTGCATAACACAATTTTGCTTGAACTTCACAGCCTGAGGACTAGACATTCCCCTTTATTTTTAGGTTTTGGGGTAAGCTAAGATTTACCACTTTCCCTGTTTTATTTTCCATCTGGAGATGAAGGTTCTTGGGTTGTGTGCTCGCTTTTGAAGCAGGCATAGTGTACTGTTAATTAATATGTTTTGATGAACTTCAAATTTCATGAACTTCAAATTGCTTTTAAGTGATGTCTAGTTAGGGACTAGTGAAAGTGAAAAGTGAAAGTGACAACCCTTGCCATTGCGAGATCACAGCGAAATTGGACCTCTATTTAACCCATGCAAACACCGTGCAGCTATTGAAAGTGCCCAGGGAGCAGTGACGGGGACGGTACCTTGCTCAAGGGTACCTCAGGGCAACCTACTGGTGAGGGAATTGAACCCACAATCTTCCGATGTGGGGGCAACTCCCTAACCACTAGGTTACCGCTGCCCAGTGGTTCCAGGATCAGAAGGTTGTGGGTTGGAATCCCAGATCGGTACATTACACTTACATTTATGGCATTTAGCAGACGCTCTTATCCAGAGCGACTTCCATGTCCTAATTACAGGGACAGTCCCCCTGGAGCAACTCAGGGTTAAGGGTCTTGCTTGTGGTGGTAGTGGTGGGATTCAAACCTGGGACCTCTTGAGCCATAGGTCCATAGGCAAGTACTCTACCACTAGACCACCACCACAGTAGGTTGCCCTGAAGTACGCTTGAGCAAGGTTCCGTCCCTGTCACTGCTCCCAAGGAAGCTTTAAATAGCTGCCCACTGCTGCACGTATGTGTGTGTGTGTTGGTGGGTGAAATGCAGAGGTCTAATTTCATTGTGGCTCACTGTGTGCTGTGCTGTGTTTCACAATGACAAGAATAGTCTCTTTCACTTTTCATTTTCATGGGCATGGCTAGTCAAATGACTCAAGTGCATTAGTTCATTGGTTGATTGAGGGGTCAATTATGTTTTACACATGGATGAAATAAGTTGAAAGTACTGAAAAGTTTTTGTTTTTCAGTAAATCACAGATCATTTGATAATCATGTATTTTGCTTTCTTAGGTTGTATCTTGTGTTCTACTAATCGTAATCCCTCCTCATACCTCCATCTCTATTGATGCATGCACAGTGTAACTAGTTGAATATCTATCAACTGTCTGATGGATTAGCACTTTTTTTCTTTTCAGGCTAATGCTACATAATATTCCGTGATCACACACTCTGAGTTACTCAGTAGGAGTTATGTTGGCAGTTTGTATCTCATGAATGCACTACACCTTCAGAGGGAGAGTGTTAGTGTGAGGTGCATGAGTGGTAGAGACACGTGAAACCTCCAGTGGTCAGATGACGAGCGATGACGCACCCCGTTTAAACCGTCTGCCTGTCTGCAGGACTAGAGGAATGCACCAAGAATGTGTTATCATGTACGTATGTGTGTGTGTTTGTGTGTGTGTGTGTGCGCGCAACTCAAGTATTGGCACTTCATAAGCTCTCCAAATGTTTGCACCAATTAAGCCTTCCAAGAATGTGACTCAAGATTCTCACCTCTCATCTCACTCCTCCTCTTTCTCTCTTTCTCTCTCCATCCATTTCAATTTTTCTATCCAGCACTGTGCTGCAGTGTTGCTATTTGTTCTTCCATTCATTCTCTCTCTGTCTTCACTCACACACACACACACATGCACACATGCACGCACGCACGCACGCACGCACACACACACACACACACACAGCGTATCTCTTTCTCTTCTCCTCTCCTTTCGATGCTTCATTTTTGTGCACCCTTTCCAGCACCTGTATAGTGCAGTGTATTTTGGGCAATGTCAGATACAGAGGGAGATGAAACAGCACACTCCTGTGCTATATGACAAGTCTGTGCAAAAGAGCGAAAAAACAAGGAAATATAGTGCTGAGACATTTTTGGACATTTCTGTAATACACCTACTCAAACCTGGCCTCTCTCATGCTCTTTCTTTCTTTCTCTGGCTCACATACAGAGACAAATGCAGGCAACAGATAATGATAAAGTGATAAAAAAAAAAAAACAAGGGTGCTCAAAAACAGATCGATGTAGTGCTTGACAAAGCACTACAGTACGTTCAAAGCTTTGCTTTGATTACATATAATTAAGCCCAGAAGAAAAGAAATGTAAAGATGAAGACAACACTGTAAAAGACAGAAAGGGAGAGAGAAAGAGAGGTATAGAGAGAGCCTGATTAAAAAAGTTGAAAAAGTGGATAAAGGGTGGGAGCAAATAGAAGCAGGCAGAGAGAGATGTTGAAAGCAGCAGTAATGACGTAAAGCAGAACGAGCGCAAAAGAAGGGAGGGTGTGAAAGTGAAAGACGTATTCAAGAGAAGAATTCAGTCTGCATGGTAGACAGAGATGCTAAAATATGACCAATTTATGCCAAACACAGCAAGATGGAATCTGCAACATTAAGCAATGAGCTGGCTGTGTTCGTCCTTGCAGAGCACAGTTAAGAACTACAGATACTGTTGTTATCCGTATATGAGCAATTATTAATACAAGTTCAGTTATCAGTATTATGAATATTGTGCTCAACAGAAGAGTGTAGGTTTTAGTGCAATACACTAATTCTTGCAGACGTCCTGATAAGAGTTGGCCTGATAAGCTTTGTCTGAATTCCAAATGAGACATACATGTCCACTTATTACATATAGTTCATGTCATTATGTTTCATTGTAAACCAGTATGCTGTGTAAAACAAAGTTATAAGCAAGATTGTAGTTATCACTGGAGATTTTCAGGCCAGCTGTGAGTCAACTGTATCTCAATAGCTTTTATCATTGCAAACTTTGTGGTGCAGAGGGTTGCACTGTTGCCTCACAGCAAGAAGGTCCTGGATTTGATTTCCAGGTGGGCCAGTCCAGATCCTTCTCTGTAGAGTTTGCATGTGTTGAGTCTTTTTAAATTAAATGTTGCACACCAAATGTTAATTATATTTGCAGACATATCTGGTAATTTTTCAGTGAGTGGATTATTTTACAGTGGCCTTTTTTAGTAAGCATAGTACCATATATACCCAGAATATATACTATTTTAGATCACTAACTGCACTGAAACCAGTATAACTGAGAAGTAGCACTCATCTATTGTGTGGAAGCAACAACGCAATTCATGTACGTATGTTTCACATGGGGGCGAAGTTCCACATCTTCCAAGCACCTCAGTCTGACTAGCTTCAACTTCCGTGCCCAAAAAAGATAATTATCACCCCCTTCTCCCTCCCCTTTTCTCACTTTCTCCCATCTTCACTCTCTTCATTCAATCACCCAGTGACTCACAGTGATTTCCATTAATATTCATCAATGATCAGCTTGTTGTTACAATGACAGGGTTCTGTACCCTCCTTCTCCAGCCAACCTATTGTGTCTTAGTGTCGACTGGCATGGCTATCAGCCAGTAGGCTTACAGATGGTGAGTGGGCTGGTGAGGGGGCACTTTCCGCGCATTTATACAGTAGCCAATAGGGCTAAGTCTAGTTGATGTCATGTATTTTTCACTAGACACTAGAAAAAAAAGCATTCCAAACTCAAATTATAAATAAAATTATAAATGTAGTAAATTAACTGATATTGTAAGGGTTTGAAATAAACATGTGGTTAGTACTTCTTGTTCCAATCAGGCTTCATGTAGAACATAGATCACGTGTGGCTGTTTTCTTTTGTTCTGCATCTTGTACTTTATGCCCCAGTGCAGAATGCGTGAGCACAGCTTGTCAAAATGTTTACATACGATCAACATTTGAGCAGTGCTGACTGAGGGATAAACTAAAAGACATTTTGTGATTCCCATGAGGATGACTGACGTTTTTGTGCATACTTGTATGTGTAAGACAGCCCAGCTTGGCACATGGTGGGAGATTGAAGCTTGGCCTTGTCATTTAGCTGCTCTTTCAGTGGATGCCATCTGGTATAACTTAGAGAGAGAGAGACTAACAGTATTTGGCAGTATAGAGTAGTAGGGTATGAGAGTGTTTGTGTATTTGAGGGAGAAAGAAGAGAAAGGAGGGAACTTGAAGCGCGATTTTTATTCAGCTGCCTTTGGGTGTTGGATGGTGTCCAGAGGAAGACAAGAAAACTCCCACACTGTTATTGAAAACCACTGATATCCATTTATTTCTCTTTTTGCTGAAGTGACAGTGCATTTGACAACTCATTCTTGAGACATTTTCATTCATTGCTTCATATTTGGACACACATATGTGGACAACTACACACTGGGTATAAAGGTATAACTAAGCTTTGGTCATCTGTGAGTAACTTCACAAACATGATCACTCGAGAGCACCTTTTTGCAGTTTGACCTTTACCCGTTTTGGCTGCCATTAGTATCACACACATACTTAACACATAAACACTTGATAACTTTGTCATGGCAAAAATAATGCTGCTTGCTTGCAAACTATCAATTTAAGAGAATATTGCTCCATCAGAACCTAGTAGTCTCATTAAATTAAACTACATTAACTTAAATTCAGTTACGATAATTCAGCTGCATTTGATATGTCTAGTTGAGGTCCTTAAAATTATGATCACTTTCTTTCCTCCTACTTTCATTTTCAGCATTAGAAACTGCAGGAAATAAACTGTTCTCCATTTGAGTTCATGTTTTTCTGTTCTCCATTGAGAGTTTCTCTTTTATCTTTGATTTGTCTCTTTCTCTCTCCCAGCCACCCACATCCACCCTTCCGCCCCTGCCTTCTGCTCCCACACTTGCTCCCTCTCTCTGTTTCTGTCCTTGCCCTGTCCTTGCACCTTTACTGTTTCATTTTTCACTCTTCACTACTTGCAACCCCCTCCAGTCCCATCTCTTCATACCCTTCTCTCTTTTTCAATCTCTCTTGAGCCCTTTTTCATGCAGAGAGCAAGAGCATGAAGGATACAGGCCCATCAAATGCTGATCTGTTGCAAAAAAGTAGGAAGTGGAACACAAAAAGATTACAACATGGATGGAGAAAGGAGGAGAAAAATAATTCAACCCTTGTTCCTACAAGAGCCTATATAGAAATAAGAAATAAAAATAAAGTATAAAGACAGGCAGATAGATAGATAGATAGATAGATAGATAGATAGACATTGATAACATTTTACAATAAAAGAAAAAGACCTGCACAGATCATTGTTCTACTTATCAGTAATCTTCAGCAGTTTTGTCTGAGGTTAGTCATACAGTGTCCCTTGTCATACCATGTGTTATAGGTCAGTTCATTAGTCAGTTCACTAGTCATTTCTCCTCCTACTTATGTCAGTCCAGTTATACGGTCAATCAGTCAGTCCATGAGAATTAGTCCATGTTCCAGCTTAGCTGGAAAATACTTGGTAGGTCTCATGCAGTCAGCTAAACTCAAACAAAACCCTGTTGTCATCTTCATTTAGGATGCACCCTTCTTAGTGTTCTCGTTTGCTTTCCATTGGTGTCTTATTGCATCCGGTGATTGGAGGGTTCAGTCTTTCAGATAATTGGATTAATCCATCGTGTTGGGGTGTCTCAGGTTGGTAGTTGTCTTGATATAATGGTCCTAAGTAATGGTAATAAGTGCTTAAGTTGGGTTTTTGAAACTCTAAAAAAAGAAAGAGCTTGAAAAGAGAGTCTCACAGTGAGCAAGTTGATAAATAAATTGGTTTATATTTGAAAAAGGAAGAAACAAAAGTTCATTTTCAAAATATGAAGTAGATAGATGTTTCTAGAGAAGTGAAACATGCTCATGACAAAGTCTAACAGAGACATAAAGGTCATCAAACAAATTAATTGACACACTCTCCTCTGCTGGTAGAGTTGACCTTGATTTGCTGACAACACAAATGACATCACTCACAGAAACATTCGCATCCAATCTAAACACAGAATCACTGAACATGAAGTCTTTTCTTTGTTCTATGTACAGCCCTCCTCTTGATGATTTCATGGTTTATCTACAAGAGCTCAATTATAATGCAATTGCTCGTAGGTGATGGAATAAGAAGACAAAAGGCATGTTTTCAACAACTTCTCTGGCTTGGATGTGCTCTCTCATTGTCCTTGTTCTCTCTCTCTCTCTCTCTCTCTCTCTCTCTCTCTCTCTCTGAGAAACTCTTTTGCTCTCTTCACTTCGCCTGTTCGCCTATCATTCCCCACTTTGTGTATTTGGATCAGTGTTTTCCTGTCGCTTGTCACAGTTTTGCTCATGCTTTCACATTCCATCTGTCTATTGCCCTGAACTGCTTGATCTTATCTGACAATGAATGATACTGGATTGCCAGTCCATCAGCCCACATTGTAGTTTAATCTGAACTATTATGGGTAATGTGATTATAGTGTTTGAGGTCTATCTAGAGCACTCTGAGTAACAGTATTATTAGCTGCAATTATAAAGACAGTTCTAGTCATGGGACTAACACAAGCAGCAGTTACAATAGCTAAAGTAGCACTAATAATAGCCCAAAAGGCAGCATACAAATGTTGTACATAAACCTATGATGGAACCATATATCCTCAGTCCAAACAGACTGTGTTATATGTGACTATAAGTAAGCGTTTCCACAAGGAAGGAGGACAGTGTACCTGTTGACTAACCAAGCCCTCTGGTACTGGCTATCATTACCTTCCATTGTGATAATGGCCTGCACTGCAGTACCTGCCCTATATTCCCTGCTTCCCCTACTGTATCCTAAATCAGTGTAGTGCCCTCTAGCTGCATGGAAGTACTAGAGGCTCAAACTGAACAGAACAGAGATACAGGTGAGGCGGAAGTCAAACAGGAATCAGGTATGTGAGAATTAGGTTCAGTAAACGGTATTTCCTCTCCTCCACAGAGGGGAAGAAAAAAGAGAGATGAAGATCCCTCACACAACACAAACATTCAGCCAAAAAGAAGATGGACACAGACAGTCAGGATGGACAGGGTTAGTAGCAAGACATTGGAGGGAGATGAGTGAGAGGAAGAAGAGAACGGTGGAAGTGTGTCAAAATCTGGTGGGCATTCCAACTCGAAGCAGCGTAGGGAGGTGATGCCTGCATCCTCATTGCCGTAGTTAGCCCAGTACTCTTCTGGGTCAAGCTTGGGGAGCAGCGCCTCTTCTTCACCCAGTTCGTACTTCGTAGATGTGGATGTGATGGAGGGCTTGCCAGAGTAGGGGTGGGCCTTCACGGTTTCTGAGCTCTTCTCAAAGATACCCTTGGTTGAGCTGACAGGCTTGTGCTTGGAGAACCACCAGCGGGTCTTGGTGCTGAAAGTGGTGGTGGTGGTTCCAGCCAGGGAGCCTGGGTCTGGTAAGGGGCACAGGGCGAAATCCATCTCACGCAGGAAGCGCAGGTCCAGGCCACGTCGGGGAGCAGGAGAGGCACACAACAGCTCGGAACTGGAGACCCGGTTGGACCTAAAGAACTCCCACAGGGGGCGAGCCTCGCAACCACATGCCCAAGGGTTGTTGTTGAGCCGCAGGAACTGGATGGACTCTATGTCACGCATAGCCTGACCAGGCAGCTCAGCCAGCGAGTTGTTGAATAGGAAGAGCATGGTAAGGCGGCCCAGGTCACGGAAGGCACGGCGGTTCACCTGCCGGATGCGGTTGTCATGCAGCAGCAGACGGTCCAGGTTGACCAGGCCACGGAACACATTCTCAGAGAGCGTGCGGATGCGGTTTCCATGGAGGAAGAGCTGGCTGAGGTTGATGAGGTCAGCGAACAGGTCATCCTGCAGGAAATGGAGCTGGTTCTCCTGCAGGTAGAGGAACTGCAGGCTGTAGAGCTTGTGGAAGATGTCATGGGGGAGGGCGGCCAGGCGGCAGCGGTGCATGTGCAGGCTCTGCAATTTCTCTAGGCCGCGGAAAGCTCCGCCCTCCAGCCGACGCAGGTGAGGGTTGTCACCAAGATCCAGCTCCTCCAGATCACGCAGCTCACTGAAGGCACCAGCCTCAATCCAGGTGATATTGTTGGAAAAGAGCCACAGGACCTACAGATAAAGAGTGAAAGGGCATGCACAAAAAAGTGAAGTGGTGGGGGATGGTTGAAGAGAGGATGGAAATTAACAAGGGAAGGCAAGAGGGATAAATGAAGGAGAAAAATGAGGGTCATGAAAGCAAACAAAGTGAGATGGGGACAGGATGAAAGGGGGATGAAAGAAAAGGTGTGAGGAATGTAAAGAGAAGGGTAGGTGAATGAGACAAGAGAATTAGAACCAGGGAAAGAAGAAAACTAAACATGCATCTGTTTTTAAATTTGAAAATTTTCGTACATTCATTCTTTGACTGTCTCTATCGTTTTCTTTCATTTAAACACACAACCAACAATCTTACCTGAGTCCCAAAGCCAAAAGATCCCACTCTCAGTTCGGTGATGCGGTTGTTCTGCAGAAAGACGCGCTGGGAGTCATAGGGCACGCCGGTGGGCACTGAGCTAAAGTTCTGCGCCTGGCAGCTCACAGTCATGGGAGACGGGTAACACACGCACAAGTGAGGACAGGCCTGCACAGGCGCGGGCTTCACCACCAGCATCCAGACAACCAGCCATAGCGTGAGAGCACCTGATCAAGCAAACAGAGAGCATCACATCACAACCTGCTCCGATTCCACAGAGTTGCTTAGAACATTGCAAATGGTCTGCTGCCCAAAATGAAAATGATAATTTATTTCAACATTTTTGTAATGCATTGCCAGTTCAAAAAGTAATTCAGTTCAGTTGGACCATTCATGATCACTTTTCAGCAGATTCCACAATGAAGAGGAGCCAAAATTCTATTATCTGCAACACTAACCAAGCTGTCACTAAATTGCAATACCATTTCACAATAAATAAACAAGTAAAGGGTAAAAAAGTATCTCAGCGTCACTTCAGGTCTTGTGTACTTGTTAAAGGAAATCCAGCAACAAGAAGACTGAATGCAAAGTTTATCCCCCTTTTCTTACACACTGTGAACACAGTGTTTCATAAACTCCAGCATCCACAAAAGTTCACTCTGAGTAAGGGCTGAACAGAATAACTAAAGCCTCTTCACCTCCTCTCAGAACAGAGTTTATTTCATCAATACTGGATGTGAACAATACTGATCAACAGTGCTGAGATGGAAGTTTCAACAATTGACCAGATTGAACAATTTGTCAGTCACTTTTCAGAGAAAGGATGCTATAAGTCCTATAAACAGACATCAGGAAATCGGAGTACTTACTTTTGAAGCTGTGCGTAACGGAGCTCCGCGTAACCGAAGACGTTTCCATGCCGAACCAAAGCCGAGAGCGAGTTAGGAGGCGAGTGTGTTCCTGCTATCTCCGCTGATGCTCTGGTTCCCGAGCCGGATCGACGGCTGAGAGTGTGTGAGAGGAAGAGGGAGCGTGTGTGTGTACCTCCAGCTCGTACCGGGCACCCATTTATACCCCCGGCGAGGCGCGCGCCTACGGCAGTGGGCACCACGGAATCTCCTGCGTCATCGAGCGGGTCACGGGCTCGTGCGAGGGCGTCGAACGGAAGGGGGCGGGGAACAGAACGGGGAGGGGTGGGACAGAGCGGCCGGTTTGGAGAAGGGGCGGGGCCGCTGGGTGGTTTTAGCTCGGGATAAGGCCTGAGGGAAGTGGCGCCGTGCGCGCGGATTGGTGGCTCACGTGGAGACGCGCGGGAGGGAACGGCAGGGGTGGGAGGGATCGGCGGAGCGGGGGGCAGGCAGCGCGCCCGGTAATGACTACACGGCGAGGAGGAGATGAACGGAGCACGAGGCAGCAGAAGCGTGCGCGCCTCGGCTCCTTGCCTCGCGCGCATTTGGGAGCGGTTTCCTGTGCCTTAGTGGCAGCAGACTGGTCCCTCAGAGTGTGTGTGAGTCAGTCCAACAAAGACATAACGGGATTTAATATAATCAAGTTTGAGAAATATAGATATCAAATTAAAGGAATTGGGTGAAGTTGGAATGGTCACAGGTGAATGTGTGTATGCGTGTGTGTGTGCGTGTGTGTGTGTGTATCTATAGCAATTTGTAATAGGAAAAGTTTGTTAGGATGCATTTATAATGGGACAGCTTATTAGGGGAAATGAAAGGGGTATGTGTTATGGGACAGTATAATAAGAGGTCATGTATAATGGGAACATATATATGGGGCAGTTTCTTTTGGGGAATTGCATTATGGGACAGAGTGGGAACATTTGCAAGGGGGTACGTTTTACAGGACAGTTTGTTAAGAGTGTTATAGGACAGTGTACTAAAAGGTATGAATTATGGGGAAATGTATTATGTATTGTGGGAACCTCTGGCAGGAGTATGGAACAAATATAGACATTTCATTCAGTTTCCCGATAGAATTTTAAACTCTTTTCCTACTAATTTCCTGAGTTTCTGATCTTAGGGTCCCAGCCATATTACATGGTTTATTACTCAGGAACTACCTGAGAAATAACTCTAATTAGAGTTTGTGCTCAGTCAAAGGAATGAAGAATTCCTAATTGTACTTGCGTGTATGTCCTGGCATTTAAGGAGTTAAAGTGTCACCCAGTTACTTGATGATCAAAGCGCCTTAATCCAACCCTAAGGATTTTCTTTCATTGTAGATGTCAGTATGGTAGTCCATGCTAGATTTTGACAGGTAAACCCTGACATGGTAGAACCAGTCCAGTTCTATAAACTAGGAATATAATTCAGTTTTTATTCCTAAAATGTATTGTTCCATCAGTACTATGACCTAACATTTAAAACACGTGTACATGAAAGAAGGAATGGAAATCTGGGACCCTTCAAGGCTCCTGGGAGTGTAAGGCATTGAAGTTATATAGTGAACCTAGCAGCCCTTATACAGGAGAGTGTGCGTAGGAAAGTGCTCTCTGTGGTAAAGTACAGTAAAGTAACTTAACAGATTAGAAAGACAGAGAGATAGACAGAGACAGACAGACAGATGGGCGGAGAGTATGAAGAGCCTGAGGATGTCCATGTTGTTATTCAACACCGCCTCCGTTTACTTTCATGTTCTGGACACCACATCGCTCTCTCTCTCTTTCACTCTCTCTCTCTTTCTCTCTCATTCTCTCTTTCTCTCCCTCTCCACCTCCACACCAACTCTGCATGACTGGACAAACAGGCTTTCCCCGCTCCACCTACACCAACCAACCAGCTGGGAGTCATTTTGTATATGTGTTTGTGTGTGTGTGTGTGTGTCTGTGTGTGTGTGTGTGTGAGTGTGTGCATGTATCATCACCAGGCCAGAGGCACACTATGACTGACACCATTTATGCCAGAACTGAGTTGGAGAGGAAGAGAAAAAGCGATAAAACATATCAAGTGAGGTTACGGAGGACGAAATGACAGGGAGAGAAAGGATCAAAAGCAAGCAGAGATGGTGGAGGAGAAGGAGAAAGGAGAATATGAACTCTTGAATGATAATAAATGAATTAGGGCACGATCAGGGTTTTCAGAAGCATTCAGAAGCACGCAGATGCAGCCGAAGACATGAAAAGCCCTGAAACACTAAAGAGTAACACTTTAGAGAATATTTCCATCCTGAAATTCACAGAAAGCACATGACAACAGCAGATTTTCATTTTTTTTACAGAAACAGTTGTACCAGTTGTAAAGATCAGGGTAGAAAGTTGTGCTTTTATTGGCTCACAAAAGGGAAAACAAACCTAGAAGGTGTAATACTGTCACTGAACAGGACCAACTTCAGGTTTTACTGTTTTATGCCACATCTGACCCTCACTTATTTTTCAAATTCTTTGAAGCACTTGTTATATTAATAATTTATACATTTTATATATTTATACACAAATAGCATTTGGCAGACAGACTTAATCATGTCAGCCTACAAGTTAATCGTGTTATTGAGGTGGGTGACTGTGGCACTGGGAGTCTTGCCTCATATAGCATGGTGTGCCTGTCGAGAATCCAGTCCAGTGATGTTACCCACGAGAATAGATCAACTGCTATTTGAATGAACTAACATTTTAAAAAGTACACACCCATGTTGTATTCATAGCTGTTTTTTTACAATATCTTATTATTACTATTATTTTTAAATGATTAAATATTATTCCTACTGGTTTAATGTATGGTTGTTTAAGTTATTTAGTTCAAAATTTGATTACTATCATGAAATATGGGGCATTTTAGGTGTCAAATATTTTCTAACTTTATACTGTGTAGCTTCCTCAAGTAATTTTACAGCTTCATTGCTTACTACTTGTTATTTGAACGCTATTTTACAACACTAACATGATACAATCTATGCATTAAAACTTTAGTGCATGATCAACAAACCAACAAAAGGGATCCAAAATAACCTTTTTAACATTTTTATAGCTTCTTAAGTGATATCATGAAATAGCTAAATAAATACAACAAATCAATTTGGTTTCCAATTTGATCTAAAACAGAACCCATTTTAGCACAGAATATAGAAATATATAGTACTGTGCAAAAGTTTTAGGCAGGTGTGGAAAAAATGCTTTTAACATAGAATGCTTTCAAAAATGGAAGTGTTAATAATTTATTTTCATCAATCAACAAAATGCAGTGAATGATCAAAAGAGAATCTAAATCAAATCAATATTTGGTGTGACCACCCTTTGCCTTCAAAACAGCATCAGTTCTTCTATGTACACTTGCACGCAGTTGTTGAAGGAACTCGGCTGGTAGGTCGTTCCAAACATCTTGGAGAACTAAGCACAGATCTTCTGTGGATGTAGCTTCCTCACATCCTTCTGTCTCTTCATGTAATCCAGACACACTGGATGATGTTGAGATCAGGGCTCTGTGGGGGCCAGAAGAACTGATGCTGGTTTGAAGGCAAAAGGTAGTGACACCAAATATTGATTTGATTTAGATTTTTCTTTTGTTTGCTCACTTTGCATTTTGTAAACTGATAAAAATAAAAATAATCATTATTTACATTTCTGAAAGCATTCTTTGTTTACAGCATTTTTTCACACCTGCCTAAAACTTTTACACAGTACTGTAGATTTATACTAAAAGCAATAAAAAATGGTTAAATCAGAATATTCATGAACAGTCAATCAGGATTTTTAAGTCACATGTCTTTAGTATCACTGAAATATTTGTAAGATTCACAATCAAAGTGGTAACCTAG
Organism: Hepsetus odoe; assembly: GCA_017165825.1. Taxonomy (NCBI): domain Eukaryota; kingdom Metazoa; phylum Chordata; class Actinopteri; order Characiformes; family Hepsetidae; genus Hepsetus; species Hepsetus odoe. The sequence goes on along the minus strand of CM029367.1, from coordinate 26,201,114 downwards.
TTATGAGAACATATTCCATAAGAGACCACCCTAATCACTATAGCTCTCAATAGCAGAAGAATTTCAGGTCCATTTTGATTTGAAGGAACAAGCCACATAATGTGCAGATAAAGTGGAAAGAGTTCAGGTAATGCAATTTTAATGCTAAAGACATTAAACACTCCCCAAATGGAGTATACAGTATATGTTGTTGGCACGTTTTTCATAAACGTGTTTTAAACCCTTTACTGATTGAACTGGAGTTCTGTTGCCATTGAGAGCTATAGTGATTAGGCTGGTCTCACTAATCACTATGTTCTCGTTACTAGGTTGTCACTTTTTGAACCTTGCAAATATTTCAGTGATAAAAGACATGTGACTTAAAAATCCTACTGGACTGTTCAGGATCATGTGAGCATTTTAGACAATACTGACAATGATGTTACCTTAGCAATTGAAATAACCTCATGACATTCTAACCCTACGCCTGCAGAGGTCAAGCCTTGAACATGGGTGAGATGTCATATACTGTTAGCAAATCTAGACAGCATTAACAAAAAACAAAACAAAATAGACAACTTGGGGCAGCAGTGGCCTTAGGGATTAGAGACTAGGTCCCAGAATCGGAAGATCATGGATTCAAATCCCAGACCGGTAGGTTGCCCTGAAATACCCTTGATCAAGGTACCGTATCCATCACTGCTCCCCAGGCACTTTAAATAGCTATATTATTTATATAAAAATAATGTGTGAAATGCAGAGGTAGCATTTCATTGTGTCTTACTGTGTGCTGTGCTGTGGTTCACAAAGACAATTAGTCACTTTCACTTCACTTCAAATTTATTTCCAATGATAGACCATGGACATTTATGAAATAACTTGTGAGGAGGACTATACCTGAAGCTTCCTTCCCTTCCACTATGATATTCTACAAATTTCCTTTTCTACCTTTTGTTCCTCTTCTGGAACCACTAACTTATCATGGTGGAGCGGTTTGCATGCCCGAGGGAACCTAGGAACCTTTCTAAACAATGTCTTGAGAGTTTCACTGTGTCTCTGCTGAACCTGAAAAAGGATTTGACCCAGACCCATAATTTGACATGTAAACGTTTTCTCACATTAATATGAAGCAAACACAGTTAAAAGAGCAGTAGCACAAATCTATGTATCTATCTTTCCATTGTTCTCATAGCTCATAGATTCTTCTGCTGCCAGATCTGTTGCAGAGTCTGGCCTCCTGGCTTGCATTCCCAAATGAACGAAAGCAGACTAGGTGAATGAAATATTACGTGAGTCAAATATCACCCTCACGTTTTATGTCTGACTTCGATGGGGTGAGGTAGACTTGCTATACTTGGATTCAATCCAGTAGAGAATTTCTCATCCTGTTTCATCATCCAGGTTACAGCAATGGGTGGATGGTCCATAGAAATAACATTTGTTTTTATTTTATCTCTCTTCCAGGCACAGATGCAAGTGGCAGCATAACCAGTAGCTCTGTTACAGTGTTTACAATGTTTTTCTTTTCTTTCTATGTATGCTGGGTTTTGTTTATGTTTATTATAGTTCATTAAATTTATTGTACAGCATAGAAATGGATCTCCTTACAACTCAAGTGAGCAGCGTGAAATTCTTTTTTTTTTTATTTCCCTGGGATCATTAAACTATCTATCTATCTATCTATCTATCTATCTATCTATCTATCTATCTATCTATCTATCTATCTCTTGTGGATTGTGAATGGGATTTTTTGTTACTCTGAACTGCTCTGTCTGACCTTTAGTGGGATTTAAAGGTACAATTTGTTATTAAAGGGTCCATATTATAGAAAACTAAGCTTTCCTTACATTTCTTTTTGAGATATGTTATGGTTATCAAAGTTGCAAAACATACCTCTCACTGGCTAGTCTGTACTGCTAGTATTTGAAACCTAAGTTACAATCACAGCCCAGTACATTTATTTTTTATGTGCCTGACTGCATACTGTGATTTTTAAGGGATAAAGAAGTGAGAAATGGTCATGTGAAAAAATAAAATAAGACTCTTGCAGCATAAACCCACAGATGTCACAAAGGGAGAACAAATAAGACATGCCTAAAATGTAGGATTTGGGCCCTTTAAAGGTCCTGCATTTACTTACATCCTGCTACGGAGTGTTTTTAAAGTTTTCTTTTAAAAATACTGGTGGAAACAAAGCTCTGATGACTAAGAAATGACCCTTTATGTGAGTGCGTAAACAGACAGTGTCCATTGCCATGACAACGTGTTTTCCCACCCCTTTGTTCTACCTCCTGAGTTGGGGAGAGTGTGGTGGGGATCAATATGACGAGAAGTCCCAGCACTGCTAATGATGCAGAGCCATAATCAAATGCAATACCCTCCTGCTGTACCTTCATACGCTGACTTTCTCCATCTCCATGCATACGCCCTCTCTCCCCCCTCTCTCATTCTTCCCTGGCTTTCTTCTTTCATACTCTCTCTCTCTCTCTCTCTCTCGCTCTCTCTCTCTCTCTCTCTCTCTCTCTCTCTCTCTCTCTCTCTCTCGTTCATCTAATTTCTGTCTCCAGAGGTGTGCATGTGAAGCAGTAATGATGCCATCCCCCTTTCTTTGCCACCCTTACCACCTTCACTCTCTTCTCCTCTACAGTTTCTCCATTCTGCATGTATTATTCAGCTTGAACTCATTTCTGTGCATTAATATTTATGTGTGTTTAAAAAAGAAACTGCACATTCATTTTTTTTACGGAGCCATCGCACATGCCTTGCTGTTTATGAATCTTTTATTTACAAGTATTTTCAGCTTGTCTGTGTTTTACCCTTACTTAACCAACCTTTGGTATCTTAGTTAGAGTATCATCAGACTATACCAGTTTCAAAATCTTAAAATATTCTGTGTGATCATGTAGATCATGTTAATCGCAAATAAAATACAGATATTATTAAAAACATAGATTAAAAGATACCCCAGCATTGAAGGGTTAATACATTAACGTATTGTCATTAAGGGGGTTCAGCTCATTGGTGTAAACTGCCTTCACACTCCCCTTGCCAACAATGAGTCTCATGAGTGCTTTTGAATGTTTGTGCATATTCCTAAAAGTATTAGCTGTGTTAAAAAGCTTTGTCCAAAGTCTTACCAGGGCTGATTCATCCTCATATCAGTCATGCATTTTGTTGTAATTTCCAGGACTGTGCCAAAGGCCACATTTTTTTTGTGGCTTTTCTGTAAAAGGTTAAAAATAATTACTAAAAAAAAGACAGACCTGACAAAGATGGGTCCATAAGTGTTGATCTTCAACATCTCTGTTTTTCTAAGAACTACATGCTTTCAGAATTATAATTTGGACTTTGGGCAACTTTTATGGTCCATTCAACTTGAGAAGACATTCTAGTGCACAACTTGGTTAAGTCAGAATATCTAAACAATATAATTTTTAATGATAATGATCTTAATGATATAAGGACAGTTATCCTGTATAAAAGCGAAAGGTCTCATTGTTAGGAGAAACATGTTGCAGACTTTTATGCCATGTAATATTAGCATTGTGACAAATTCCTCCAGATTAAATAACAGTAGAGTCTGTTTTTATTATTGAGCATTATATTGTAACTGATACTGGAATCTCTCTAGATTCTATAAAGCTGCAATTTACAAGCATAAAGACCATTCCTTCATTTACTTTGTCTTTTGAATTTGTGAATTAAAGAGTATTAAGGATTAAGATGGTCCTGAATGCATCAGACAACAATGTTATGATATAATTCTGGCCACATCTGTGCCTCATTTTGAATATATCAGCTATGAGCTTTGCAGGATAACAGTCAGCCAAGTGAGGTGTGATTCAGGCTGAAATGAAGCCAGCAGGGGAGAAATTGCACCACTGAACTATTGACACTCTGGGTAAACTGCCATTATTGACCACCACTTCATATGGTTAAAATTCCTTGCAACTGCATCATCACTTCATTTGATATATATGGGACCCAGGAAAAGGCCGGATGTGGCCAAGTTAGGACCATGTATTAATTTCTGTCTGGATGGAGATGTTAAAGTGTAAAGAACAAGTACTGGTTAAACTCCGACAGTGTTCATAGAGATGACGTTATTGTGAGTAAAATCTGGAGAATGTGCTGATCTCAGACCTGTGTATTTAGAGCAGTTTGGTACGCCACTGTCTCCAATAATGCACAAGGCGCATTATTAGAAAGAGATGTGCAGTCACGCCTCTGACAGCAACTGAGCGACAAGCTTTCAGACTGCTGTTTTGTGCCTTGACAGAAGCCATTGAATGTTTTCTTATTGTTCTCAATCTCTGTCTCTCCTGCCTACTCCCTCTTGCTCTCTTTCTCACTCTCACACTCATACGCCTTGCCTGAACACAAGTCATACTCTCCATCTTTGTCAGCTCTTCTGCCGTCACTTCCGATTCTCCATACGCAGCTTGAATAGAGGCCATCACCCTCTTTTTCTCTGGGGTGGCTTCACATCACTGCAAGTGCATTCGTTTATGCCAAATACTCTGAACATTTAAACAGAACGGTGTGTAATTTAAGACCCGTTTATGTACATGACTGATAGAAGGATTCTTTTCAAGTGCCCTCTATTGTGGCTGAGAAATGAAATGCGCAATTGACTTCTGTTGGAATTCAACTGCGTTCAGACAGTTTAATTCCAAACCTTACCTTTTCTGGCAACATGGTAACTCGCTTTGCTATCAACGCCATTTTGTACATTAACTCATTTTTATAAAATTATGCAGGTTTCTAGCTTGAGTTCTTTTGGCTCATATGGTTTAGTTATATTCACTATGTGCATTCAGCTTAACTTCCCATCATCAAGTCAGGTATGATGAAATCAAGCTGTAATGAAACCCGGAGGGGCTTAATGCACCACTGAACTATTGGCATTCTTGGTAGAGAGTAAAAAAGGATACCGTCTTACATGCTGAACCAAACCTTTCAGTGAGGATGATTCAAATGAAAGTTCTCGCTTATAAAAAAGTTTCACAGATGTTGGAATATTGCACTTTATACACTTTTTCTTTGATAAAAACATCAGAGCAAGAAATACTCAATACTGAAAAACTTCACAATATTTTTTTCCTGTTCAAGAATTTAGAGAAGATTGTTCTCTTTCAAACTCACATGATGCTTTTCAGGTTGGTCTGTTTGCATTTTTAGATAACTTTATGGTTTCCTGTTGTTTTTTTCCTCTTGGGTATAATCCTTTACATTTACGGCATTTAGCAGACGCTCTTATCCAGAGCGACTTTCATACCCTAATTACAGGGACAGTCCCCCTGGAGCAATTCAGGGTTAAGGGTCTTGCTCAGGGACCCAGTGGTGGTAGTGCCAGAGGTAGGATTCGAACCTGGGAACTCTTGAGCCATAGATCCATAGGCAAGCATCCTACCATCCAACCATCCTACCACTGGTCCAGCTGTATTGCTACAATAACTTCTGAGTTGGTATTAAGTCACAAGATGCTTTGTTGCAAACATCCACTAACTGACTACTCAAAAGCACAATCACGGTCACAGTAAATTAAACATGATAAGTGCGTCCGAACACCGACCACCTATGACATTAAAAACCAACTGCATAATATTATGTTTGTTTATTTTGTGCTGCCAAAACAGCTATAATGCATGGAAACCTGAACTCTGCAAGACCTCTGGGGTGTGCTGTGGTATCTGGCATCACACTCACAGTCGATCCTTTAAATCCTGTAAGTTGAATGCTGGGCCCTATATGGATTGGACTTCTTTGTTCAACACTTTCCATGTATGCTTGGTAAGACTGAGCTTGGGGTAATTTGGAGGTCTTGAATTATTTGTGATATTCCTCAAGGTGGAATGTCATTGCCATAAATTTGGACTGCCACAATGAATTTAGATAAAATTAGATGTGTCAACATAACATCCACAGTTATGCCAAGACATCATTTTCCACCACAGCAATGCCCAGAGCTTTGTCAGCTTGCCTTCCTCTCATAGAACATTTACATTTACATTTACGGCATTTAGCAGACACTCTTATCCGAGTCCCCCTGGAGCAATTCAGGGTTAAGGGTCTTGCTCAGGGACCCAGTGGTGGTAGGGATTCAAACCTGGGACCTCTTGAGCCATAGGTCCATAGCCAAGTGTCCTACCACTAGACCACCCCAGCAATGCCCAGAGCTTTGACAACTTGCCACAACAACCATCTCACACACAGCTGTCCACATGAAGCAGAGAAGCAAAGAAAATGTAATTCATTCAAACCAAATGACCTTCTTCCATGATCCAGTTCCATTTCCCAGGTGCTTTAAGTGATGAATAGGTTCAGCACGGGCACGGGTGTGCAGCTGTTCAGCCTCATATGGAGAATGCTGTGATGCACGGTGTAATCTGACACGTTTCATTCATTGACAGCATTATTTTTTTTCAGCAATTTTATGCTACAGTTGCTTTTCAAAAGTATAAAACAAAACAATATCTTTGCTCCCCCTTAATCAATGAGTCTAAGGCTCTTACAACCCTTTATCTAGTTCAACAAGTTGCCCTTCCATGGATGATGTTTGGTAGGAATAAAGCACTGCATACTTGGAACACTGTTCTAACCCAGTCATGAGTTTGGACTTTTTTCAGATCCTTTAATTTAGCTATTTTTTCTGCTTTTAATTCATTAGCTTCCAGAACAGCCTGTTTACTTAATATATTCCACCAAATTATAGGTGTCACTGTAATAAGGATCCAAAGGTTGTGATTTAGAAGCCCAGACCAGTAGGCTTCCTTGAGGCACCCTTGAGCAAGGTACCATCCCCATCACTGCTCCCTAGGTGCTGGATATAGCTGCCCCCTGCTCCACAATGTGTATGCGTCAAATGCAGAGGTTGCATTTCATTGTGTCTCACTGTGTGCTGTGCTGTGTTTCACAATGACAATTAGTCACTTTCCTTTCCTTTTTCATATTGTGAAAACTGAAGAAATAAACAAAATGACTAAGAACTTGAGGGAGACACTGAGACAGAGATACCCCACCCCATACACCCCCTCAGACTGCTGACTTATTTATCTGGTGCTTCTCACAGAAATTTAGTACAATTACACATATATTTATCTCCTTGTTTTCAATCTGAGCTTTTTAAATTTGTTACATGAATTAAATTATAAACAGAAAAATTAGTTTGTTTCAGGAATATGTGTTGTGCCAAGCTCTTCACTCACGTTCATAGACAAAGCCTTAGTGTTTCTCTCATCTGACCAAATAAACAAGCCAACTTCCAGCAATGTTATGCAAAATATTGGTTCTTATGTTTGTGATTCATTCATACATTTTTTAAAAGTTATTAAGAGTAATGACATACCACCATCAGAGTTTTGCAGACTGAAATGGTTGTTAGAGGACCAAAAAGGTTTCTGCTATGACAGGGAGGGAGCTAAGGTCCACTAACTAAACCGGGCAATTAACTGATGAGGAAAGACTGTGTAGGACGGCAGCAAAAACTCTTAATGGTGAACTTTTCAAAGAATTAGAATTAGAATGTGAAAAGTATTTTTGGAAACTGTTCCCACAGCATGCAGCCATCCACTGTAACTGATCAGCTGTAATCCCTAAGAAAGTCTGCATGAAACATAAGAGCTGATTTCACTATATCACTGGATTGGAGACACAAATATTCATAATAATAAAATGAATAACTCCAAAGCATTGAGGCTTTAATAAAAACCTTACTGAAATCTAGATGATAATAAACTGACAAGGCATAAACAGATACCTACCATTAATTTGTAAATTACTAAAATAATTAGTAGATTCCTTTCTCAAAAAAAATATATTCTGGAGAAATTTCAAAAAAGCTTTAGCACATATTACTTCAACTGCTCTTATTAAAATAATCACAACTTCAAACTAAAATAAAGTCAACATTCCTCACATATTCAAAGGTTAAGGATTGATACAACTGACCATGAAAATCTAATCAATCATCTTGAAAACCGTTTGGTCTTTCTGCCTGTGAGTTACTGGTTCAAAACACTTCAAAGGGAGAGCGTTTTACGTCAGACTTGGAGATGTACATGCCGACAAACATGCTGTGCATCTCTGCTGAACCAAATGATCCAGCAGCTAGAGAATCAATTACTACCAATCTTTTGGGAATAATGGATAAGGAATACTTTCACAAAGTAAAGTGAGGACAAATCCTATTGGTTGGCACCAAGGCACAGAGAGAACTGCTGTTTAATAATTGTGGGAAGTTAACTCTCTGCATTAAATGTATGGTTACTGAGATTCATTGCAACTACTTATCAATAAATTTATAAACCAAAATAAAAGGCAGTTTTATTTTATGAATATCATTCTCAAATTTCTAACTCATTTGAACTTTCCAAGTAAGAACTCTTAATCTCAGTCTGTTAAATGCATCTGGATTTTTTAATATATCTTGGCTTAGTGGGCCAAAATTCTCTTCCTTGTGGTTCGTTAAAATTTCTAAAATTTTTCTTTTTTTCTCATGTGGTTGGGAAATGGACAGGCAGAATTTGTTCTGTGCTATGCATTTTTTGTAACTTTTTTAAACATTTGTTTAATTTCAAATTAGTAGCAGCATCTCTATTTTAAGTATGTTTGAAAGTTTTGGAACATGGAACATGATTTTCCCAGTGTCTATATAAATATGAACACAAACATTATCAGATTTCCTCAATAAATAAACAATCAAATTTAGTTTTTTTCTTTTCTTTTCTTTTTGTACTTTAAGGATTTGAACATCTGATGATGTTTTTGGATATCACTAATAGAAAATTAGGGTTCAGGGTTCACATTTTTTCAAAAATGACTTGGTGGTGATGATCAGCAGTATCAACTAACGTGAGTTATTAATCAGGCAAACACATAGGTTTTAAACCTTGTGTAACGCTTTGGTGGTGTGGTAGGCTGTAAACGTTGAGCTGGGGATTGTCACATTCTCACATCTTTATTAACCGAACTGAACATAACAAAAGATACTATCACAAAACCAAGGCACCACGGCTACTATGGAGATTACCCGTGTGAATGACTGATGCTCTGCTCTGACTCATTGGGGCTTATAAATCCTGCCCCAATGAAGCACTAATGAGCCCAGGAGTGCTCACTCAGAGCAGAGCGCCATCTACCGTGACACCAGATACCGTGATACCGTGAGTTCCAGATGAACAATAGGAAGGCTTTGTATGATAAAGTTCAATGAATGAAGAAGCTTTGTAAGGGAAGATAAATTCACAGATGTCCTCAGGTAGAATTTTGTAATTTATACATAGTCTTTATAGTTAGGGCAGTGGAGACCTGGTGGGATTAGGCCCCAGTATCAGGTCAGGGATTCAAATGGCTGCCTTCTTCTCCACTGTGTGTACGAGTTAGATGCAGAGGATGCATTTCAGAGTGCTGTGCTATGTGTTCACTTCACTTTCACTTCATAATACCAGCACAAATGTACGAGATCTTGTGAGCACTTGTTCAGGGCTAGTTGAAGTTGGTTTCAGTTCTTACTGGGACATTCTTACTGGGGCAGCGGTAGCCTTGTGGTTAGGGAGTTGGCTACAGGATCAGAAGATTGTGTGTTCAATTCCCTCACCAGAAGGTTGCCCTGAGGTACCCTTGAGCAAGGTACCGTCACTGCTCCCTGGGCACTTTTCATAGCTGCCCCCTGCTGCACGGGTGTGTTGAGCTGTGCTGTGTTTCACAATGACAAGGGTTGTCACTTTCACTTTCTTACAGCAGGGCATTAATTCAGCTTGAGGGTGATAAAGGTTTGAACTAATTTTCTTCATTGGGTAAGGATGTACATTTTTAGCTTGCAATATGAACATTTTTCATAGGTGACATAGGGATATCTGAGAAACAAGTTTTGGTTGAGTAATCTACAAAAGAACATTTGTGCCATTTATGTACCATTTTGCGAACTTCAGGTCTTATTTAGTCTAGCTGATACAAATGAAACTTGACAATGCATTAACTTGGAGCAGAGCAGTGCACTCAGCGCTTTTTATGGACCAGTGGGTCACCATTTCCATTCACAACTGATTTTGGTCAGGCGTGTATGATTTAAACTAAGATGCGGCTATTTCTGGGAATCCAGCCAGGTTTTTATTCAGCCTAAAAGAATAGCATGGCCTATGGTGTCAAGTTCTGCGCTGAGTTCAAGCTAAACTATCAAAGCAGCCATAGCTATTTCACAGCTAATTTAGCCAAATATTTGAATTAACTTCTAAATTGTATTTCTCTCCACCCTTGTGGTGAAGTTTTAGCCTCCTAAACATGAGTACGTGAAAGCCCGTTCCATAAGGTAATAAGCAATAGTAAGTAACACTGAATAGAACATTTAACAGTTTAAGACATATATTGTTGTTACTTACTATTAAATTTTAAACAAATTAAAATATTAACAAAAAAAAAAATATATATATATATAAAAAAAAAAAAAAAAAAAAAATATATATATATATATATATATATTATATATATATATATATATATATATATACTACATTTAATGTAACATTTAATTTTTTTTAATAAACATTTTATCATTTAAAAAAATGTAACATTTTTGGAATTAAGCATTTTATAAATTTCATGTATCTGTTTTTAAATGTTTTATTTTCAAGTCACAATTATTCCTACATAAGCCTAAAATGAATAAATATGTGTGCCTCTTACAGTGCTCAGTTTGAGGTTAGGGAATTGCCCCCAGGATCCCAGAAGGTCATGGGTTTGAATCCCAGACCAGAAGGTTGCCCTGAGGTACCCTTGAGCAAGGTACTGTCCCTGTCCCCATCCCCATTGCTGCTCCCCTGCACGTGTTTGTGTATGGGTAAATGCAGAAGTGTAATTTTATTGTGGTTCACTGTGTGTTGTGCTGCTCACAATGACATAAATTGTCACTTTCACTTTTTGCTGCAATATATTTCCAATTAGATAGTTCAAATGTCTGTGGAAGAGTAACTATTTAGTCTATTAGAATGTCATCTGAATGCAATGATCTATTGATTCATAGTTTATTCAGGTCTTTAATGAACTCAAAGTGCAGCTTCTTGTATAACACTCACCCATATTTACTTCTGGGGTTGGTCTAAGACATTTTTTCTCTCTCATCTGTCCACTGATCCTCTTCCATCCCTCCATCATCTCCTCCCTCCTCCACCCGCTCTCTGTTCTGACGTCAAAGACCTCCTGCACTGTCTTTCCTATCCAAAAGGGCTCCATGCAATTTGCTTCTCTCTCCCTTTCTCTCCTGCTCCCTCATTCTCACAGCCTCCCTTCTCATTTGTTCTCTCCTGTTTTTTTCTGCGTTAACCCTGTTCAGCTAATCATCTAGCTCTGTTCTACCATGTTCCCTAATCATGCTAACATCCTCCTGGCCATATTAATACTTCTTCCTGCTTCTTTTAATAACATTTCCACCTCTCGCAGTGCTCCCTAGCACTGTAGTCAAAAAGCAAGCATAGCTGCTCTTATAATCAGTGTATAGGCTAGTGATCAGGGGTGCAAAGTGTGTGATATCTCCGGATGCCTGTTTAGAATAGTGTACACAGCAAAGTACATATTGGAACCTGAACAAATGAGGAATTTCTTGTTTTTTACTTACTTATAATTTCTCCATCCCTGCTCCTCTGCCACACCTACCTGTAATCCATGCTCTCATGTACCTCATTTCATTCCCAAATGTCCAACAATTACCATCAAATCCAAGCTATTATTCCAGGTTAAACTACCCTTTCCACTCTGTTCCATCATTCACTTAGACTTCAATTATTTATCAATCATTTATATTTATGTCAAGGTACACTACATTCAATTCACATTTGCTTATTCAGTGACAACAGAAGCTCCTTTTTAAAAAAAATAAAGAATAGTTTAAAAGAACTGTAAAGTAACAGTAAAACCATGCTGTAGTGTTGGTATTTAAATCAATCTTTAAATTTATCTTTAATAATAAATTGTACAAAATAGATATATTACTTTGCTAAAGAAATTCCCACGTTTTCCCATTTTTCATTTGTTTTAATTATTATTTAAATTATAAATTTATTTAATAGAAATATTGTTTAAAATAATACACCAACAGTCATTGTAATCATATATTTACTATTCCACCTTCACTCACTATCCTATCCAGTTTTTTTTTCTTTTTCCCCTGGATTGTCAAAAAACAAAAGTGTATTTTTTTAGACCAAATCATGTTCCTCAGAAACAGTTTGTAAACTTTTCACTTTCAGCTCTCATTTAGGGGTTGCTGTTAAGATCATCAGTTCATCCAGCTCTTCTAGTCCTCTTACAGCTTCCTCTTTACTCCAGCCACCTGTTTGTTCCCTCTCTCACCACATTCTCTTCTTCTCCTCTCACACTCCCATTACTTCCTCAACAGTTGATTGCAAGATGAAACTGCTCCACCTTGTTACCTCTTCTCCCTGCGTCTTAACCATGCTACCGTCCTCCCTAATTATAATTATTATATAGGCTGCTAATGCTAATGCAATAAGAATATTAGCTGGGTGGGAGGTGTTATAATTATAATTTATGTGCATAGTGTTATAATTTATCACAAAGAAAATCTATATAACATTAGTTTTAGTGAGTAGTTTACACTCAAAGTGTAGAAATGCAAAATGGTGTACAAAATGTATATACTGCTGTGGATTGGCATTAAAATTTTGGATTCGAAACTATACTTAAGATTTAAATACTTAATAAATGTGCTTAACTCAAAGCCTACCCATGAGCCAAGACACTGCCCAGTACAGTCACTGCTAAGTTACTTAGATACACTCTCTTACACTACAAAACAAAATGATTATTGTTTGTTAAAATACATTTTGAGAGACAGACAGCTCTTCAGTTTTTGTGTCTGCATACCATACTGATCTTTTCAGACTCAATCACTGATCATAGATGATGCATTTCCACCAATAAAGCACAATAGAACAAAATGGCACTGACCTTTAAGGTTAGCCACAGCAAATTGCAATCACTGCCTTGGCTCCATTATGTACCAAGAAGTTTCCTGGGCCGTGAGCCTGGAGAAGGAGGAGCAGAGCTCCCTACAAGCCTCTAGTACATCAGCAGTGTAATATGAAACCACAGTATATTATTGGCCTCAGAAGTTTTACACCTCAGTGTACTGTGTGTGTGCCTCTCTCTCTCTCTCTCTCTCTCTCTCTCTCTCTCTCTCTCTCCTCTCTTCTCTCTCTCTTCTCTCTCGCTTTATTTTCAGGGACATGGCCTAATAGTTAGAGGTAGAAGACTTAAAAACAAGGCTTGCTGGCCGAGAGTCTCTGGAATTCAGTAGATAATGGGCAAGGGTGAGGGGTGCAGACAACGACAAACTCACTCCTGCATCCTTAAACCCATAACTGCCCTTCAGGTGCAGGTATGCTGCTGCCCACTGTTCCTGATCCTGGTGTTCATTACTGGTGTGTTTAGGATGTGTTTAATGCAGAGGAAGATTCACTGCTCACTGTCTCAATGTAGCAAAACTATAGTCACAGTATTTACTCAACACACACACACACACACAGACACACACACACACACACACACACACACACACACACACACACACACACACACTATTCCTGCTCTTTATTTATAACTCAGTCCACTACTGGGGACATGGCTTCCATGAGATGATTTGATGCGAACGCAACACTGACACCAACAGCCACTGAGAGAGATTGAAAGAGAGGCAAAGAGGGAGGGAAGAACTGTGGAAGAGAGAGGGGTGGGCATAATGGAAAGAGAAAGGCAACTTTGGAGAGAGAGAGAGAGAGAGAGAGAGAGAGAGAGAGAGAGAGAGAGAGAGAGAGAGAGAGAGAGAGAGAAATGAGATGAAAGAGGACGGAGTCTGAAGGGAGTGGTTCACATCAAGAAAGGAAGAGGAGAGTAGAGGGAGTGAACATAGTGTGCAGTGAAAGAAAGAAATGAGAGAAACAGATTTAAAATAAAGGTGCTATGTGGACAGATGAAGGGGACAGATGAAAGGAGCAGAGGGGAGAAAGTATGTACATAGAGAGAGAATAGATAGGGAAGAAGGCGTGAGAGGAAAGAACAACACTTAGAGAAAGTGAACATGTGTAAATGAGTGGTAAGTTGTAGCAGAGATACTGAAAAAGAAACGAGAAAGTAAAGAAAAGAGAGGCGTAAACTGGTGCGAAAAGAAAATGAACAAAAGAGTTTTTCTGTTTTTTCAGTGAAAAATCTGTCACCTCCAATATGCGTATCGCTCTCTCTCTCTCTCTCTCTCTCTCTCTCTCTCTCTCTCTCTCTCTCTCTCTCCCCCTCTGCTATGTTAACACCCACTAGTTTGTTTAAGGGGAGAGATAAATAACTTACATCACACTCTCTGCGGAAAGACTTTTTGTAGGGCTCCAGAAAAAGAACTGCTTCTCCTCCGACTAACTTGTAACGCCACTGTGACGCAAGGAGAAGTCTGTAACACTGTGTGTGTGTGTGTGTGTGTGTGTGTGTGTGAGCTGAACCCTACATGTGTGTCAGAGAGGGTCAGTGAGGTAAAAGACAAGGTTTTACATGTTTGCCATGTACGTTTCTATAAAAAGAGAGTTATACAATATGTGTGTGTGGGATTCTGCTCCCAGAGAACTGAATATATACTACAGATGATTTTTTTTTATTAATAGTAAAACCAGACTAATAGAGATAAAGGCAGGCAGAAAGACAGACTGACTGAAAGCAGGCGCAGACAGTGGCTAATGGTGTCACACTCATTGGATTGAACACTTCAGCTCTCCACATCCCCTAGTGGTGTAAGTTCAGTACTATAGTAAACTACTCTGCGTTCATGCAAAGACAGACAGACATACAGAGCTCTCCTGACTTTGCCTGAAAAACATGAGGATGAAGGAAACATACATCAATCGTTAGTCAGGTAATTTTATTACTGTCAAGTAATAAAATTGAATCTTTGGAGCATTTTTTTCACCAGAGGCCCACCAAAATGAACTTTTTTTTTTTTTTTTTAAAATGACTTTACCAAGCACTGCTTTTTCAAAGAGGCCAAATAATGATGTTTCAAAGTCAAGCACCAGAGAAAACCCCAAACATAGAAATTTCTTTATACTCTGGCACAGTTTCAGGTTAAAAACAATATGTTTAGATATTTATAAACTTTAGACAATGTCCATGAACTCAGTTATTTCTCATATGATTTTATTTATTTGCTGTTAAGTCAGCTACAGAAGTTGTTTCTTAACTCTTGATTCACTTTTGGGCTTTGGACTGACAGAAAAATATGTCTTTAGGGTTACAGGGTTACATTCACTATTCCAGTTCATTTGCAGGCCTAATTCATGTTTAATCTGATGTCAGTCAAACATGTCAGTATTAGCAGATATGTCAGTATCTGTTTCCACCATGCTGTGAGGCTGTGTCAGCTGATGATGGAGTGACATGCACTGATGCACAAAGACACACACCTACAGAGGTCAACTTTTACTCACATCTTCTCTTACTCACACAGATTGATTTGAATAATAATGATAGGCTTTTTGATAAAAATGTCAGGAAATCCATAGAAATGTAGAGGCTTATAAAATAGTCAACTAATCAGTGTTTCCAACACCAGTATTGCCTACACCTTTACAAAAATACACATTAACTCACCCTTTTGACAAATAATGAATCATGTTGCAGTAACTACAAATAATAAACAAATGAAATGTTGTTAAACCTTATTTTTGACTTTTAATTTTTTCTTTTAAGTAGACATTAGCAACATCTGACAGGTTTCCACATAGATATGATACAGATTCTATGCTGCAGATTAAACATTAAGTATTCATTATCAGTCTGTTTTTAGTCCATTTCCATCCAAATGTATATATTTCTATATAATACACCATAATAAAAATGCTGTCATTGTCTCATATTGATTTCAGCCTTAGCCTATAGATAACATTAATGCTGTTTCCAACCCTCAGTTTCTTCAGAATCAATCCCATTACCTTGTGGTTAAAGCTTAGAGCCCTGGAATGAAGTGAACGTGAGAAAGAGAGAAAATGTGCCTTCAGCCTAGCATCCCATTCCTGATCGCTATATTTCCCCAGGTGCACAGCGGGGAGAGTGTGTGTCTGAAGCACAGCAGCGTTTATCATCTGTAAGGCAATGAGAATGTGACGTCAAACTTGTTTCCACATTTAGACTGAGTGAGTGCGGGCATATATGTGTGTGTGTGTGTGTGTGTGTGTGTGTGTGTGTGAGTGAGTGAGTGAGATCGAGAGAGAGAGAGAGAGAGAGAGAGAGAGAGACACCAGTGGCTTAGTGTAGGAGGGATGGCACTTAGACATGGTATACTTGCCTGAGACTTTTATTGAGAAAGAAAGATTTTCACAAAGAAATACTTGAGGCTAATGAATAATAATCACAGCAATGAGAACAATAAGAGGCTGAATGTATGTGAGATGTGTGGGGGCACAATAGCAGAGGATTCATCATTTATTTATTTATGGCAGTGGACATTTAATAAAGACATAGCATTCTGAAATGTTTAATGCATTGTTAGATCTCTTTTAATACAATAGTAAAATAGCACTTGTTTGTAATCATGCCTGGAACGTGCAAAGTCCGCTACGGCCTACAGCCTGTGAATCAGCAGGAATTACATCACATCAATAGAGGTCAAGAGCCAAACATGAGCCAAAACTATTACAAACAGGGAGAAGTGACTGATAAAACACTTAACACCAACATTTAAAGGCAATCTGGCAACAAATGTTTTTAAATGATTTATACCCATTTATACCCGTGACATGTAGCCATGACTTAATAATGCATGTTTCTGTGACCCATGTTCTGACTTGATCTTGACTCTGCCTTAGGCTTGCCCTAGTTGCCATAGTCCCTCCCTTTTACCAAGTGTACTTCTTCTTGTCATAACGTGTACATGATGTAAAAAAGTTAGGACACCCCATTAAATATTCAGTTCTTTATTAAGAAATGTTCACATATCAATGTCTAATCTTGTTTTTATTAATCTCTGGAAAATAAAGTGATTTAATTGCAGGCAAAATACAACAATTAACATTAATTTATTCATTAAACAAAAGATAAACAAAAATGTTTATTATAACTGAGGAAAAAGTTAGGACACCCTACCCCCTAATAATTGGTGGTCCTCCTTTTGGCTGAAATAGTGGCAGTGAGATTCTTCTTGTAGCATCTACCAGTCTCTGACATCGGTCTTGCCCCACTCTTTAAGGCAGAATTCTTGAAACTGTGAGAAGTTTGAGGGGTTCCTTGCATGTACAGCCCATTTCAAGTCACCCCACAGCATCTCAATGAGATAACGATCTGGGCTTTGACTCGGCCACTCCAGGACTCTCCATTTCTTCGTTTTCAGCCAGTCCTTGGTGGATTTACTAGTATGTTTTGGGTCATTGCCGTGTTGCAGGGTCCAGTTCCGCTTCAGCTTTAATGTTCTTACAGATGGTCTCACATGTTCCTCAAGCAGCCTCTGATACACAATTCATGGTGGATTCTGATTGTGAGTTGGCCAGGTCCTGCTGCAGCAAAGCATCTGCAAACCATGACACTTCCACCTCAATGCTCAACAGCTGGTATGAGGTTAGAGGTTAGAGAGCAAAGCATTCCTCCTAGCACACTCCCATGCAAGTAAATATTGTCCAGTCTCTTTTTGATTTTAGAGGCCTGCACTGTCACATCAACAGTAGCAAGAGCCTGCTGTCGGCCCTGTGATGACATTTTAAGGTTTTTTGAGACTTCTTTTAGCACCTTGCTGTCTTCCTCTCAGGGTGAACCTGCTTGGAAGGCTAGAACTGGGCATGTTGATAGTTGACAAGTCCTCCACTTGTAGACTATTTTCTGGACAGTGGAATGGCTGACTGCAAATTATTTTGAGATCTTTTTAAATCCCTTACCAGACATATAAGCTGCTACAGTCTTCTTTCTGAAGACCTCAGACAGCTCTTTTGATCTCACCATGGTGTTCACTCACACATCAACAGTCAGGAGCACACCAGACCTAATCTCTGAGGTTTAAATAGGACAAACCTCCTTCAAAATGCCGAGTAACAATGTTCTAATCATGTGCTCCTGCTGTGCTACACCTATGTGTGATCTGAGCCATTTTAACTGAGAATAAAGGTGGCTGTGTCCCAATTTATTCCTCACCAGAAATTGCATTTTTGTAGAATTACATTTTACAGATAATTTTGCAAAGTCTGTTCTTCAGTTTTAATTATTTACTTATATTACTTGAATCTCCCAGTATAGTTAAAATTGAGATAAATATCCATATGTCCAAGAATGTTACAAAAATACACAGGCTTTCATGGGGTATCCTAACTTTTTCACATGGCTTTCTTTATCTCTGTAAGTGATTTTTTACTTGTATGTATATTCTGCATTCAATCTTTTCCTCAAGCTAAGCCTAAGTGAAAGTGAAAGTGACTGTTTTTGTCATTGCAAGGTCACAGCACAACACACAGTGAACCACAATGAAAACCTCTGCATTTAACCCATGCACACAAACACCATGCAGCAGGGGGCAGCTATGAAAGCACCTGGGGACGGTACCTTGCCTCAATGGTACCTCAGGGCAACCTACTGGTAAGGGGTTTGAACCCACAATCTTCCGATCCTGTGGCCAACGCCCTAACCACTAGGCCACCGCTGCCTAAGAGATGGTCTAAGGTCTGTTCTTGCTTTGTTCATTTAACCTTAATCATGGTATTAGTTATTTTGTATTGTCAAGTCAAGTAGGTTTTTATTGTCATTTCAACCATATACACAGTATATGAAACAAAATAACGTTTCTTCAGGACCCCGGTGCTACACATAAGGTGACATCAGACATGACATAAGACACAAGGCAAACAAGTGCAGACAACTACAGACAGACAACAACAGACAGTACAACAGACAGTACATTAATCCGTCAGAGAGCCGCAGTGTTATGGAACAAAGCAGCACAAGTTGTTTGGCAGTGTAATAGAGCAGCAGTGCTATGGCTAAAATGCATAGTGCAAAAGGTAAATAAATAATAAGTGGCGGTAAGGTGGTTCATGTACATGAATGTGCATTAGTGCATAACAGGAGGAGAAAAATTCCAGCAGTAGCAGAGAGGTTATTGAGGAGACATTAACAGTTTAGAAGTCTGATGGCCAGGGGGAAGAAACTGTTTCCCAACCTTGTAGCTGAGGCCTGTATGCTGTGGAACCTTTTCCCGGATGGCAGGAGAGAGAAGAGAGTGTGGGATGGGTGTGAGGGATCATCCACAATGCTGGTTACTTTGTGGATGCAGCAAGTGGTGAAAATGTCCTGAACAGAAGGCAGAGAGACCCCGATGATCTTCTCAGCTGTTCTCATCACCCGTTGTAGGGACTTGCGGTCTGAGACATTGCAGTTCGCGTACCAGACAGTAATGCTGCTGCTCAGGATGCTCTCGATAGTTCCTCTGTAGAAGATGGTGAGAATGGGAGGTGGGAGATGGGCTCTCCTCAGTCTCAGGAAGTAGAGATGCTGCTGGGCTTTCTTTGTGATGGAGTTGGTGTTGAGGTTCCACGTGAGGTTGTTGAATATGTGAACACCAAGAAACTTGGTGCTCTGGACCATCTCCATGGGTGAGGTGTTGATATTCAGTGGAGAGTGGTCCAGACGTGGTCTACGGAAGTCAACAACCATCTTTTTAGTCTTGTCAAAGACAGGTTGTTGGTTCTGCACCATTCCGTCAGCTGTTGTATCTCCTCTCTGTACGCCGCCTCATCACCACTGCAGACCCTCCACGGTTGTGTCATCAGCAAATTTGATGATGTGGTTCGAGCTGTGCTTGGCTGCACAGGCGTGGGTCATCAGTGTGAACAGCAGTGGGCTGAGCACACAGCCCTGAGGGGCCCCTGTGCTCAACATTATAGTGTTGGAGGTGCTGCTACTGATCCTGACTGACTGTGGTCTCCCAGTCAGGAAGTCCAGGATCCAGTTACAGAGAGAGGTATTCAGGCCTAGCAGCCTCAGCTTCCCACTCAGATGCTGAGGGATGATGGTGTTGAATGCTGAACTGTAGTCGATGAACAGCATTCTGACATAACTGTCCTTTCTGTCCAGATGAGAAAGGGCCAGGTGGAGGGTGGTGGAGATTGCATCGTCTGTTGAGCGGTTGGGACGATATGCAAACTGCATGGGGTCCAGTGAGGGAGGGATTTGAGACTTGATGTGCCTCATGACCAACCACTTGAAGCACTTCAGGAAGTATAGTATAGCACTTCAGGAAGTATAGAGGTGAGTGCGACAGGACGATGTAGACAGGAGACAGCTGATTTCTTTGGCACTGGGATGATGCTGGTGGTCTTGAAGCACCTAGGAACAACAGTGATACTCAAAGAGATGTTGATGTCGGTGAAAACATCTGCCAGCTGTTCTGCGCATCCTCTGAGCACACCACATTGTATGTTGTCTGGACAGACAGCTTTCTGTGGGTTGACTCTCAGTAAAGATCTTCTTACCTTGGCCGTGGTCAGACAGAAAACCTGGTCGTTTGGAGGAGGTGTGGTCTTTCTCATTTCCATGTTGTTCACTGCATCAAACCGTGGAGGTAGTGTAGAAGTGGTTCAGCGCATCTTGGAGGGAGGATTCACCGTCACAGGCAGGTGGAGATGTCCTGTAGTTGGTGAGGGCCTGAATGCCCTGCCACATGTGCCGCATGTCACCGGTGTTTTTGAAGTGGCCATGGATTCTCTGTGTGTGAGCTTGCTTGGCTGCTCTGATGGCCTGAGACAGCTTTGCCCTCGCTGTTCTTAGGGCGGGCTCACCCCCGAACTTGAAGGCCTTGTCCCGGGTTCTCAGGAGTCTGTGCACTTCTGCAGTCATCCATGGCTTTTGTTAGTGTTGTGTGATGATGGACTTGGAGAGTCACACGCCTGACGATGGGTCTGTACGCTGGGATCAGCAGAACAGAGATGTGGTTTGAGTGTCCGAGGGCTCCGCTCTGTACGCGCCGGCCATGTTTGTGTAAACACAGTCCAGCATGTTTCCCCCCCTCGTTGCAAAATCCACATATTGATGGAATTTAGGGAGAACTGACTTGAGATTTTGTCTTTTTCAAATTATTCTTAACATTTTTTTTATGATTATTGTGTCTTTTTTATGTATGTATTTTATTAATATTTTTATCTATGTTATTTATACTTTGTTTTCAAAAACCCTGAAAAACACTCACCCTCCAACATTTACGGTACCATTCCTTCCTGACACTTAAAAAAAAGTGCCATTATTGTTTATCTTTTAATCTTATACTGAAACATAAGAAACATAAGAAACATAAGAAAACATAAGAAACATAATCTCACCATCCATTGAGTTGATTTATTTAAAAAAAAAGAAAAATAGCCAATTAAACACATATATTACAACAATATTGACAGCCCTAATAAAATATTGTTCAGTTTGGGAGCTTTTAGGAAGTGTCTATGAGTAACTTCTGGTTTCATTGTGGTTTAAGTGCCCTGTCACAAAGTCCACAGTTACCAATTGCACTTTTGCACTATGTGCAGATATTCAGTAATACTGGGTGAGTAGTTCTATATCATATACACCACTCCAGTTCAAAGCTTTTTACCATTGATTACCTCATATTTTTTTCACCAGTTTTGTATTGATAAATACAACATAGCATAGGAACAGCATAGATGCGTATTTGAATGGACTAATCAATGAGGCCTGAACTTCTCCTGGATCCCTGCAAAGAAACAAAGCTGAACAGAACAGATTGGGCATTTATGCTCTTAGTCATTTCTCATCTGGGGTGGGAAGGAAATAATGCAACCAGCAGTTCATACATCTTTAGAGTGAACATTTAATCAAAGATAAGCTGAAGAATTTTATAAATTGTTTTCTAGGTTCATTTTCAGTCTGAAAACTTAACAGCAGTTTTTTTTATAAGGAAAGAAGATACTAGATAACTTTGGCTAATTATCATTGTACTTTGATAATAAAGAATTTACTTTGTTTCAAATGGAAGCATTATTAACCAGTTTCCACACTGAAAATACACACTACTCGTTGTATTTCAAGTTTGTTTTTTATATTTGTTTGGCCTCTATTCTCTATTTGAATTAATACTGTGATATGTGAATTTATGATTACTATAAATTGGCAATACTTTTCTATGGGGATACAACCTGGGTATGCAAATGAACACTTATTGCAGCAATATGTGCAGTAATGGCCTAATGGTTAGGCCCTTGACTTCATGACTGAAGAATGGGTTTGAGTATCAAACCAGTAGGTTGCCCTTAGTTACCCTTGAGCAAGGCAGCATCCCATTTGCTGCTCCCTGGATAATGGATCTATTGCTACTTGCTGCTCCACTGTGTGCATGCATTAAATACAGAGTAGTGCATTGTCTGCTGTGGTGTTCACAGTGACAAGCAATCACTTACACTTAAATTTCAGATGCAACTTGAAAAAGGTAAAGCTCTAATTTGAAGGTCTTAATTCTTTCACACGTTAGGACTGAATAATATTTAATTTAGTAATTAGATTTAGTGATCAATAATCTCTCTTTTTCTCTCATAGCAGGTTTAAGTTAGGTTTAAGTCAATTCAAAGTAACCCATATTTGTTTTGAAAAAGCTCTAATATGCATAACTAGCTATCTAATGGATTGATACCAAAAATCTTACTATTAGCTGGTTAGTTTACTTTCAGGCTAGTTAAACATCTGAATATAGTAGCAACAGTTTAATAACCATGACATTTTTTGCATCTACAGTACTGTGCAAAGGTTTTAGGATGTGAAAAAATGCTGTAAACAAAGAATGCTTTCACAAATATAGATAATGATTGTTTATTTTTTATCAATTTATAAAATGTAAATTGATGATGAAATGAAATGATAAAAAAATGTAAAAAGTAGCGAACAAAGGAAAACTCTAAATCAAATCAATATTTGGTGTTACTACCTTTTGCCTTCAAACCAGCATCAATTCTTCTAGGTACACTTGCAGAAAGTCAGGGATTTTGTAGGATTATAGTCGGTGTATGATCAACCAAATCATTCATTTTCTTTCTTGTCCCAAGCAGGGTCACGGGGGAGTGCTGGAGTCCATCCCAGCTCACACAGGGTGAAGGGGACACACCCTGGACAGGTCGCCAGCCCATCGCAGGCACCAGTAGACGGCAGACAGCACCTTGCTCAAGGGTCCCTGAGGGCAACCTATTGGGAAGGGGTTTGAACCTCCGATCCTCCGATCATACGGCCAATGCCCTTACCACTAGGCCACCACTGCCCCCTATGAGCAACCAATTTTACCAAACAGGTACTGATGATCATCAATGTCACGCGGAGGTTGAAACACAGTCATGTTTGGAACAACCTACCAGCTGAGTTCTTTCAAAAACTGTGTGCAAGTTTCTAGAAGAATTGATGCTGGTTTGAAGGTAAAGGGTGGTCACACCAAATATTGATTTGCTTTAGATTTCTCTTTTGTTCATTCATTGCATTTTGTTGATGAAAATAAATGATTAACACCTCCATTTTTGAATGCATTCTTTGTTTATAGCATTTTTTCCACACCTGCCTAAAACTTTTGAATCTGAATCTGAAGAAACTCATGGATTCAGTTTTTGAAAGTGACCTCTGTGTTTCACCCATACACACATGTGCAGCAGGGGACAGCTATTAAAAGTACCTGGGGAGCAGTGACGGGGATGGTTACTTGCTCAAGGGTATCTCAGGGCAACCTACTGGTGAGGGAATCTAACCCACATTTTTCCAATCGAGGGCAACTCCCTGACCACTAGGCTACCGCTGCCCTTAAAAACCTCCACATAGTTGGCAGGATTCATTGCCTTAATCACTCTACAACAATTACCATGATTACCTTGGAAGAACTGGCTGGTGTAAAGCATTTCTTTTCATTGGGTAATTGAAAAGTAAGCGAACCAAAAAAGCTATAAATTATTAATTTATCCAATTATCAATTAACTATTATAGCTAATAATCAATCCTTGTGCTACATTTTTAGTAAGGCCTGGTAAAAAAAAAAAAAAATCATGAAATCTTATGTCTTGTCTGAGGATAAATTACAGCTCCTTGCTTACTTGAATGCTGTGTGTATTTATACATTTCTATACATAACTCCTTTGAACTCTCCTCTCCTCCCCCTGGAGGAATGTAGGTAACTGAAGCTAGAAGAGCCAAGAAATTAGCTGGCAAAATAATAGGTAAATCAGTTATTTATTTTTATGCTTTAAATGCCTTTTAAATTAGCATGACTCACACGTCAACCTTTAGATGTAATATTGCCGAACAGTTTTATATGCAGTTGATTTTCCTGTTGAGGCCTATGTGTAAAATTTTGAAGGCCATGTTTAATCTTTGAAATCTATATTTTTGATGAAATATTTTGAACACCAAAAAGCCGGAGTGTCTAAATGTGTTTGAATGAGCTGCATGCACCAAGGTGAAATAACATTGTGCTTTTGTGCTTTTCCAGTTTCCAGCAAAGTAAACTAATTTTTTTTTAATGACTCATTTTTTTGGCCTGCCACAAAAATTCCACCTTGTGAACAACATTTCCACAAGAACTGATGGTCTCACATTTTGGGATACATATTCAAAGAAGTAAAGCCAAAATAAAAGACTTGCTGATCACAGATTATGGAGTAACTTGTGCTGACATGTTTTGAGTAGCACCATGATGGGTAGGGTTTTTTCAAATCTGAGACTGCTTTATTTCTTCTAGATTCTCCTGAAATGAAAACTAAAAGGCAATCCTCAATATGCATCTGATTAGTTCATGTTCTGCAATGACAGAGGAAGTAATCTATTATAAAGAGTAACAAGGAACAAAAAAAACATTTAACATGCGTTCTTTTTATTAGAGTTCCACAAGGATGGTGGGTTTGACCTGGGCTTAAGGCCTAAACCCTGCTCCCTGTTACCCTGCTCAAACCCATCCATGTCAAACACCACCCTTGATCAGAGGAATGAGCTGCAAGGTGGCTTGTAATTGCTTAAGTTTTATTTATTTATTTATGTATGTATTTATTTATTTCTCTCTGGAGAAACATTGTTAATTGGAGGATGAGGAAGAGGAGGAAGAGGAGAGAGAGAACAAGAGGGTGGAAGAGGAGAGGTGGTTGAGAAAAAGAGAAAGAGATAGGAGAGAAGAAGAGAGAGCGCCAGCCCACATTCTAACATGCAAAACTCTTGACGTTCAACAGCCACAATTGTCTACTTCATGTGTCTCTCCTCCTACCGAAGCAGGTGAACAAAATGCTCTTGGTGACGTCTTTCCTCTGCCGCCCCTGTGGACATCCATCCCTCTCTCTCTCTCTCTCACCCTCTTCCCCTCCCTCTCCTTCCCCCAGGGCAGATCACACAGGTGGCGCATTCCTCCTCTCTCTCTTGGCCCTTGCTCCTCCCCCTCCTCCCTCAGCTCCTCCCCCTCTTTTTCTCTCCCCGCCGCTCCCTCTCTTTCTCGTCCTCCCAAGCCCTCACTTGCTGGCCATGGTGTAGCATCCCTCCTGGTGCCACTGCATGTCACGTATGCGCCTCACGGACTGCATCTGGGGGCAGCGGGCGCCAAACTCATTAAAGTGTCTGTAATCACCCTTCTCCAGCAGGTACTGGCTGCCGCGGTAACCGGGGTACTGGTAGCCTACCCAGCTGAGAGAAGAGAGCAGATGAAAAGAGAGAGAGGAACAGAAGAGCAAGGAAAGAAGCAGGAAAAGAAACAGTATGAGAAGGACAAGTGGTGGGCGTCAGGTGTTTGTGGGATGGGGGTTGTGTAGGAGATAGTAGAATGAACAGAAATTGTATGAGGGCTTTAAGTCCAGTTTCAGGTACCACTGAGCCCCCTGAGCCAGGTTAGACCATGACATCTCATGTAATTTTGAGTTCTGAGTTTTGCATAGCTTGTTGAAAAGCCACCACTGACATAAGCTTTGAGAATGTAAACTTGTTCCTGAGGTTACATTCCCAAGCCTGTGTGGAGGTGTGTGTGTGCAGCGACACATTTAAATCTAGCTGGTTGTATAATTTGCTGTGAAAAGCTCACTCTCCACATTTAGAACAAATTAATAATTTCTCCTTGTGGAAGTTAAAGGCTAGTGATTTATCCAGAAAGTTTCATTTTGTCAACTCCTAATTTTAAATGAAACTCTTGAAAATACGCACAAACTCACATGCACACACGTAAGCACATATTCTAATACTTACGTGCCACAGCTGACCATGATGCTGCCAACTCGGTCAGTGAAGCCGTAGGCGTACAGGCTGGGCACGTCGTCATCAATGATTTCCATTTTACGACCCTTATACTCGCCAACCTCGTACAGACAGATTTTATGCTTCTCTGGGTCCTGAGGCAGACAGATTGGGAGGCTCTAAGATGCTCCTTCTCATTTGCTCCTTGCAAAAGAATTCTTGGCATTTACTTGGTATGAACAACTCTACTGCTTCTGATTATAACACACTGAATATCAGTGTCAATACTGTCTGTCAAAGTGGCATAAACCTGTGTAGGTTTGATTAGTTTTTCTTTTAACAGGGAAAGCTTAAGAATAAGAAATTTGCAACAAAATTACTGATGCTAATTTCTTTTTCTTTCTAACTTGCTAGTCGATCAGAAAAGATATGTTTGGTTAAGATGGCATGATGCACACACATTAAATGACAATTTTATGTACTGAGAGAACAATCAGAAACAAAAAAAAATGCAATCAATATACAATAAAAATCTGATGTAGAAAAAAATGTAGTCATAACATTCCAGTGTTAATTCTCTTGTTAATTGAGATCACAGGAAAATTACACACAAGCTTGATGGCACATAGATTCAAAAGAATCAACAGGCTTTGGCATAGATAAATCGAGAGATTGTACCATGCGGACAGGCCTGAAGGAGAGCAGATAGTCATTCCTCTGGCAGTTGCTCCAGCTGTCCCAACGGGGATATTCGCCTTTCTCCAGGATGTACATTTCACCGCAGAAATTCATCTGCTCAAAACCAACAAAACTAGAGGTATAATAGAGAGAAAGAGCGGGAAAAAGAAGGAAAAAGAATGAGTGAATGAAAGAGAGCAAGATAAAATTGAGAAGGAGAAAGTGTGAGTAATATGACTTGAGGATCTTTCTGTAACTGTTATTGTCACATTGGAACCCCAGGGTGTATTGTGTATTACTCACGGGCCGCAGTCCACACGCAGTGAACGCACTTTGTCCATGCCCATCTCACAAACGTTCATACACTCATTAGTGATCTCAATCATACGGCCCTGAAAATTCTCCTGGTCATACACACACATCTAGAAGAGAGAGAAGAACCCGTATACGAGAGTGAGAAGGCAAGAGGTGTAAAGGTGAAAAAAAAAACACAGGCGATGAAGGAAGAACTGGGAATGCAGGGAAGTTACATAGAAGAGATTTTTAAAAATCAAGGTCAATTTAATGCTATGCAATCATGACTTTTCCTTAGAGGGAACACCCACACATATCTATGGCAACTGGAAATTTCTCTCAGTGAAGTGTTCAACACTTGGCATCATGCATTTCAGTGCATATCGTACTGTGCAAAAATCTATAGGACTATAACCAATTACTTACAATCACTTCACAGGCAGAAGTTTGAAACATTATGTGTAATAACACTGACCTACATACAATCACTACTTTTGTGTCTATAAAATAAATGTAATTATTTTTAATAGTATAGTGTTTAAAAGTAGTGTTTAAGTAAATAACCTAATATCCATTTAAATCATTTTGAACTTATGGGTGCCTAAGACCACTATTAAGGCAAGTATAGCACATTATAATAAACATTCATTCCATTAGCTTTACATGGGAAAACAAGTATGAATATAGTGAAAATATCAGAATTAGCATTAATATCAGTAAAGAGGGATAAAATTAGCTAAATATATTAAGTTACCAGTGAAAAAAAATGCTTACAATTTAGAATTTTGTGCAAATATAAAAGAAGGGCTAATGATTAACAGGAGGTGGTGGGAAACAAGCTAGTTTTCAGCTTTCATTTTTAAACTGATAACAGTTGGGGAAAATCTGATCTCCATGGGGAGCTGGTTCCAGCAGTGGGCAGCAAAATGACTAAAAGCCATTTCACCCTGTTTAGTGTTAGAACTGGCCAGCTCCTGCTGATCGAAAAGCCAACATTTCAGTGATATATTTAGGCCCAATCCAATGAGTTTTATATAAACAATGAGTAGTGCTTTGGATTCATCATTATATCTGATCGGATGCCAATGCAAAAAAGTGAGAAAGAGAGTGATGTTCTCTCTTTTCTTGGTTAGAAAGGTCTTTTTAGGATAGCCAGAGAGAAGAGCATTGCAATAGTCAACCCTACAGGATATAAAGGCATGAATATGCTTCTCCAAATCTCGCTTTGACTCAAATTCTTTTACTATTGCTATATACTGGAGATGTCAGAATGCTGATTTAATTGTCATTTTTAAGTGATCGCTGAAACATTGATGTTAAGGAGTTATGCCTTCTTTCCAATAGATTGCAGATGTTTCCAAACAGAACTATTATAGTATTGTTTTTAATTTGTTTCTCAGAAGGATTGAAGTCGATTGTTGAAAGGACTAGATCGATCTATTTGTTGTTATAAACTAAAATTTGTCCAAGAAGAAGGATGTGGGTTGAACAAATGGGGCATGAGAATGGATCTTTGTGTGCTGACAGTTTTCTTTGTTTTTCACTATGTGTAACATTTATTGGTCTGATCCATAACCCATTTACAGTAATTCATTCTGTGTGTATGTCACCTTGTAGGAGCCCATGCCAAAGTCTGACTTGGTACTCTGAGCGGCCTTGCCATCAGGCTGGGAGGCAGGCTTGGCCTTCTCTCCACCAGAAGACATGATGACTGCAATCAAAAAAGAGGGAAAGGGTAGTGTGTTAATAATATGCAGAAAGCTCTTTTTTTGTCTTTCTCAGCATTAAAAGCTTAGCCTCAAGCACAGGAATAGTGAAGAAAAAAAATAAGCAAAAGCAAACAATGTAGAACACAATATGACAATGAAGCAGTAAGAACAAAAGCAAATAATGGGGAAAACAGGGCAAATAATTCAAACCAAAATAAATCAAATGTATAGGCCTTCTTTTTTTTCTTATTTTTAAGGCACAGATGACTTGCTACAGTTTTTGAAATGTTGACATTTTTGGCCAAGTGCTGAGTCTTAAAACCAAACTTTGCAGACAGAACACTGCTTTAGGTTTCAGGCACAGACAAAAAAAAGAGCAGTTTTTGGAATGGCAATTGAAAGTGGATTGTTATAGGCCATCACTTGCTAATTCTAACTTTGATTGTTGCTATATTTCAGTCATTTACTGTGAACTGCATCACTGTGTATTAGACTGATGTATGCTGATGGTTGCTCTTTTTTTCCTGGTAAAATCTTTAAACTTCTCCAGAGAGAAGATGAAAATGAACAAATCTCACTGTGAATGAAAGAACTGTTTTTCACCAAAAGAAAAATCAATATTTTTATGAGTCAATAATTGGGTTACTCTTAAGTTATGAGTCAGTATTGAAGTGACTCTGCTTGTGAGCTCTGTTCCCCGTGGACAATGCTCTCTTTTGCCCTTTGTGGCCCTGCGTGCTGACTTGCTGATTGCTCTTTACACCCACTAGAGTGTTGGGCATTAGAGAGCTGATTACATTGTCCTTTCTCTCTTTCTCTTCACCATGCCTTTTCTTTGAGGTGGTGGTTGTGTTCTCTTTTTACTCTGTTTATCGTTCTTTAATGCTACAAGCAGATGGTTTGAAATTAAGCTATTCACTCCCAGCAAGTTATTATTATTTTTTTTTAACTCCTACTCTGTTACACTGGTGATCTAGATTGCAGATGCTGCGGCACCATGAACATCTTGCTGTTGTCTTTGTATAAATCCACTAGGTGTGACTACAAATTAAATGATTTTCTGCTTACAAAATAAACTACACTATTTTCATCTTTAAAACATTTTTGGGCCTCTTTCTGTCTTCTTACCTGTGTGTAAGTGAATAGCCGCTGTCTCTCTCACTCAGCAAAGTCAGCGTGTGTGTTGAAAGCGAGAGTTCGGCCCTTTTATAGGCTGGCGCCCAACGATGGGGGATTAAAACCACTGAAACAAACCCGCTGAGCTCACCACCCCACATACAAAACAGAAATCACACCATCATCAAACAGAGTGGGGGGAATATAGACAGAGAAAGAGAGAAAAGGAGAAGGGATGGGAGAGACAGACAGAAAGACAGAGATGAGGATATGCATAGAGCATAAAGAGGGTGAGAAAGAGTGGGAGAGGGGGGGAGAGAGAGAGACAGAAAGAGAGTGGATTAAGAAAGAGAACGATAGAAGGAGAGGAAGAGAAGGGGTAGGAGAGAGTGGGAGAGATGGAGATCGGAACTAAAGAATGAGAGAGAAATGAGGACACGAGAGGGACGGAGAAGCAAAGAAAAGAAGCAGAACAGAGCCCTAGGAAACATTTAAAAAAAGAAGGAAAGAGGAAGAAGGAAAGAATGAGGTTGAGAAAAAGTGAGTGAGAGAAGGAGAAGGAGTGAGAGAGATGGGTGGGTGAACAGACAGAGAAATGGAGGGAGGAAAGGGGATGTTAACACTTTTTTCAGGCTGTGACATTGCAAGAGTGTCCACAGTGCTGGAAGGTTTCGGACGTAAAGGACGTTTATCTTTTTTTTTTAGTTTGTAAAGTTTACTGGCTAAAAATACACAAGACCTTATTTAAAGGCCTGTCAGTGAGTTGGTGTTGATGATCACTGATGTTAATTAACACACACACAAAAAAAATGTATTAGAATCTGCAGCTTTGTTTAGCTGCTGCCATAGCAACCTCAACTAAAGAGCTGTCATAGTCAGTTCACCTGCAGATTATACTGATATCATGAACAGACAGTGAAGAGTCAGAATTCTACCTGCTCACCATTTTGCACATTTGCAAACATTTCAGGCCAAACAAAAATGTGTTTTCATGTTGAGGCAGTGCTGTGTGTTCACAGTGACACATCACACTCCCTTCATCCAGTGAAATTTACTTACATACACAGTGTATTCAAACATCTTCTTACTCTCTCTCTCACACACACACACACACATTGCAATTGCATCTCACCATCCTCTCTTTTTTCCCCTCTTCCTGTCTCTCCTCCCTCTTCAACTTCCTCCCTCTCTCTCCCCATCTCTTTCACCCTCTTCCCTCACTTCTTTCTCGACCTCCCTCTCCTCTCTCTATTTTTTCTCTTTCTCTTTCTCTTCTCCACCTCCCCGTCCCACCCCTTACTCTCCCTTTCTCTCTCTCCCCATGGCTGTCTCTTATCTCTTATTCTCCTCTCTCCCACTGTCTTCCCCTTTCCCTTCTTTCTCTCCCCTCCCGCTATCTTTCCTCACTCTCTCCCTTCTCCCCATCTCTGCTCATCCCTCTTCTCTCTCCCTCCACCTCCTCTTAATTTTCTCTTTCTCCCCCTCCCTCGCTTCTCCTCTTCTCTGCTCATCCCTCTTCTCTCTCCCTCCACCTACTCTTAGTTTTCTCTCAATCCCCCTCCCTCTCTTCTCCCCCTCTCCGTTAATCCCTCTTCTCTCTCCCTCCACCTCCTAACTTTCTTTCTCTCCCGCTCCTTTTCTTCAGACCCCCCACATCTATTTTTCACTTTTCCTTCTCTCCCTTTCTTTTTCGCTCTCCTCCATCACTCTTACTCCTCTATCCCTTTTTGCTGAAGTGTCCACTTCTGACCCCTAGACATTGTCCAGGAGCCTTAGAGAGATTATACGCAGTGACATTCTGAGACTTTAAAACTAAAGAAAACTTTTTTTTAATTTTATTGAAGCGTCTACTTCTGACCTCTAGACATTATCCAGGAGTCTTACAGAAATTAAACCCAAAGCCAGCCAGTTCGCCCAGCATATCGCTCACTTTCACAGTAAAATAAATCCCTGTATTCTACATGTATAGGCCAGCTTTTGTGCACTATACGATGGACAATGCTGACCTATACGAATAAAACTGACCTTCCTCTATTGTGCACCATCCATTCACCCAAACGACTGCAGCGCACGCGCGCTGGCAGGATACCAGCAGCTCCATCAAATCCAATCCGCTGACAGAGCACAATGCACAACTACAGTGAACACACAGAAAAGAGAATGACTTCTCAATTACCAAACACACCCAAACACACACACACACACCCCTCCATAGGTTTCTAGCTGGGGATGCATGAACAACTGATGTTGTGGGTATAAAATAGCAGCGCCACATTATTATAAAACTGTTTGCTAAAGAGGATTCAAGTAGAGTCTCTCAGAGCCTGCCCATTCAGGGAAGAGATCCAGAGATCCAGAGGTCTAAAGGTCAGTGCTGCATGGTTTAACCAGCTCTGGAAGATTCTGCAGATTGGTTCAGAGAAATTCAGATAAAATTGTTTTGACTGTAAACATGTGAACTTCTTTAAGTGCAGCATTTAATTATATTTTTAGGCTTAACTGCATGGAAAGCAATGCAAAAGGACATCTCAGTATAAAGAAATGGAAACTATAGCAAGGCACAGATATGTCTTAATTGCAATCACATTATTTTTGTTTATTAGTTATGTATGCTATTCACTTATCACATTGAAAGCAATGCACATAATTCTAAGCTTATTACACCCTAAGGCACATTATCACTTACTACGTGAAAAACATTGCAAAGTGTCTAAGTCAGGATGTAGTGCATAAAATGCAAGTCTGGTTCTTGGCCAGTTAAAGATATAATTATGTTTTTTAATTAAGTTATTCCAGATTCTTCCTTGGTGTTTGTTTTAGAAATGGTTTCACAGCAGTCTGGCTTAGCCTTTGACACACAGGTTAAGCCCAGGTTTTCCAGAAAGAATTTTGACTTCAGTAATTGTCAAACAATTTAACATGTTAGTCAAAAGGCTAAACCACATATCTACACTAAAATGTTTCAATTGTGAGGTGTAAACAATTTATTTAATTATAAGTTGATGAATATATTGTTGAATATGTCCATATATTCACCGCTTTTTTGTTTCTGTTTTTGATTTTTTGTTCTTCACAGAGTAAAAAGATGAGTAGAAGGTTTGCAAAGACCAGCATGAATCAGCCTATGGTTATATCAGGAATGGGAATGGCAC
This sequence comes from Hepsetus odoe, assembly GCA_017165825.1. Lineage (NCBI taxonomy): Eukaryota > Metazoa > Chordata > Actinopteri > Characiformes > Hepsetidae > Hepsetus > Hepsetus odoe. Next base: position 26,167,981 of record CM029367.1, on the reverse strand, counting down.
CTTTCTTCAAGGTAAACACTTAAAAACAGAGCTAAACCAACTCACACATCTCCATTTCTGTCTCTCTCTGGATGACTGAATGGCAGAGAGGAAAGGAAATGTGTGTAGTGTTCTGGCTGCAGATCTCTGTCTGTGTGTTTGTCAGGTGACAGTGTTTGAGCAGGAGCACTTCCTGGGCAAGAATCAGGAGCTGACTTCAGAGTGCTGCAACATCCAGGACAGGGGCTTCCAAAACATAAGATCACTCAGAGTGGAAAGTGGCGCGTGAGTCCTTCTTTCTTACCCCAGGCCTTAAAAGTGGAAAGTACTGGAAAAACTCATGCAAAATATCTTTTAATGCCTGTTTCAGTACGTATTAAGATTTAAGTTTTTATTAATGTTTATGTTTTATTAATGTTTTGTTTCTTCCATGTTTGCACAGGAGGGCTGTTATAAAGTCCACCTTTGTCATGTTCGAAACAAGTGTATAAATGTGACTAATTAAGATTAGTTCAGGATAAAGTCTAAATAGGTCAAGTCTAGAGTCTAGATGAAATTAAGAAAAAAAAAAAAAACTAGACTTAATTAAATTAAACTAGAATTATTAAGCAAAATAATATTTATACAAACTTTCCAGTTGACTTTGCTACTTTGGACTGGACAAACACAAACAGTGGTGGCTATTACTTGTCAAGGCTTAATTTGGCAAGGATCAGTTTAAGGGAAAAGAAAAAACATTGTTGACTGTAGTTCAGCTTTAAACACCAGTATGACTACCAGTAAAACGGGGCAATCTGTAAAGCTTGTAACTACATTGAAAACATTGGCATGTTTCCCAGCATACTTGATTTTTGATAATTTAGTGAATCAAACACTTCATTGCCAGTCACTCTTTATTTCTTTCACTTTAAATAGGAAACTGACTTTCCTAAAATGGCTTCTTTCTTTTGAGCTCCGTATTAATCTGTCTCTGTCTCTAGCTGGGTGGGATATGAGCACCATGACTTTCAGGGACAGCAATTCATTCTTGAGAGAGGAGAGTACCCCCACTGGGGTGCGTACAGTGGCAGTCTGGGATACCATGTGGAGAGGCTTATGGCCCTGCGGCCCATCTACTGCGCAGTGAGTGTGTGTGTGTGTGTGTGTGTGTGTGTATGTGCATGTGTGTGTGTTTGTGTGTGCATGTGTGTGTGTTTGTGTATGTGTTTGTAAATGAATGAAGAAAAAACATTTCTCAATTCCAGTCCATTTGTTCTTTGCATTACTTACATGAAGTAAAATTGTTGTGAATTGGTGTAAAATTGGTGAAATGAGTAAAGTTAAAGGTTATAATTGTAGGCATTTGCCATTTTTCATTGTAAGGACCTTAAAGAAAACACATTACTGCAGTCTTTACAGCTCCAAACAGGACATGATGTACCAGTTTAAAAGAATGCCATTTTGTATTCAGACAGATGAGCAACTACTTTCAAGGTGTCCATTCATCAGTCTGGATGGCTGGGAAAACTCTGTGTGCCACTGTGTTATATGTTTTGTGTATTATTCATTCTGTTAGTCTGCACACATTTTCTTTTCAGTCATTTTTTGTAGGTAAAAATACAACATCTAGGAAAAATTGCCAAAGCCCACCACCAGAGTATACCAGAGCAAAGCAAAAAATTAAATAATTCGATAAAAATCCTATCAGTACATTCTGCCAGTTACACAAATTTTAACCCGTTTGCAAAAACATGTCCGAATTGTACTTCTTTCCATAGAGCTGCAGCTGTGAAGCTATCAATGCTAGAATAATAATCATAATTCTTTAAAAAATGCTAGAACACAACATTCCCTCATAAATAGCATTGTTTTTGTAAAAACACATCCCTTAAACTTCTTTCAGAAAGCACAAATCTCATCCAGTTCATCACCATGTGTGGGCTAGAATAAGAGCAGTCATTTCAGACAGCACCAGAGCTGAAATTCACAAAGCAGTCATAAATTGAAATCCAAATCATATACTGAGTTCAAAGTCTGCTCTACCTAAATTTGGATGTGTCTTGAGATCCAGTGCTGAACTAAAGAAGCTACAATTGGACAGCAAAAATGTTTTGGTTGCATCTTGGGTAAGGTGAGTAAAGCAGATTCTTCACAAAATACACATGATGTGTGCAGCCATACATGTGTATCTCATGCATTTTAGCATGGGTTTGAACATGCCTCAGCCTCATTTTAAAATTATCTGTTCTGTCAGAAGAAAAATCTGAATGGGAAGGGATGGAAGCACATGCATGTATCGAGATGGTGTCAAAAACATATCTTTTGCAGTTCAAAAATGCAGAGAGGACACTAAGGGTCATTGTTTCTTCATTTTGTTTAGAAATCTTTGGTCTTTCAAATGTAATCAGAGCTTGTCTGAAAGCAGTCCAGGTCTGGCAAGCTCAAAGGTCTTAGTCCACTTAATTGCTATGTTAAATGGCAGGACTCACACTTGCCCTAAAACATGCCAAATATGAAGGAGAGTGCATGAAGGTGTAATATGAGAATTCTTTACGTTCCATCAAGTGAAACTGAAGTGAAAGTGACGATGTGTCATTGTGAATACACAGCAAAGCAAACAGTGAACCACAACAAAATGCATCCTCTGCATTTGAACCATACACACTGTGCGGTGGTGGGCAGCCAGATTCAGCACCCGTTGACCCATTGAAGGACGGTTCTGAGTGGTACTCGGTCAGACAAATTAACATTATGAGGACCAAATATTAGCTTTTAAGCATGTGATATATACATAAACTTGCAATACTGTTTTCACCAGTGTTACATTAGTACCACCTTACTTAGTTCTATGTTTTAAGTTTGTAAACTAAAGCGTACAGTTTACAAGTTAAACATAAGAAGATATATGCTGCAGCTACAAATAATAACACCTACATCGACGACTCATTTCTTCAAAAAGTCTTCCATAAATTAAGATCTTTTTCACCAACAGATTTTGAGCTGAAAGCAGCCTTGGTAATCAAAGGTATGGTCAGCCAGACTGAAACCTGAATATGTAGTGTGTAAACATGAAAAACAGCTTGAATACAATAGACTGTCGGCCATTTTAAAGAAAAGCACAATTGAAAAGCACAACATATTCAATGTTAACAAAAAGAATAAAAGAAGAGGCTGTTAAGAATGATTTCTCCAGCTATTACACAAGGCCTGATTGCATCTCATACTATGTTGTGTATTTGTTTGAGTTTTTCAATTTATACCTGTTTTAAATGTGCCATAGGAGTATTTATACCAGCATTTTTATGTGGATGGACCCTGTTTAGATATAATTCTTGTACTCAATAGGTATGAAGGGAAAAGATGAAAATGGGGTGTCTACTGGCTCAAATTGTTATTGGTCAAATTTGTGACCCTTAGCCAACTACCACATGAACTGTGAAATGAACTCCAAAGCTCAGCAATAAATATAATGCCAAACCATGAAGCAAAAGTTCACCAGCAAGAAAGGGTCACTTAAAATTGATAATAGAGTGAGCAAAGAAATACATTCATTCATCTGCTCTACCAACTTATCTTTGCATCCTTTCTATATCATCAGAGGAAAAGGAAAAGAAAATTGTTCAATTAAAGAAATTTAAGAAACAAACCCTTTTACTATTTCAGGCCCATGAAACCAGCCGCATGATGATCTTTGAGGACGAGAACTTCCTAGGTCGTAACGTGGAGCTGTGTGACGATTACCCCTCTTTGCAGGCCATGGGTTGGTGCAACACGCAAGTGGGATCCATGCATGTGCAGTGTGGCGCGTAAGTCACATACACATACACACACACAAAAAAAACTTTTGTATTTCTGACATACACATATGAATCTGAGTTGAAACATACATGCTTATGTGCATATATTCCACTCCTTTAGCCTGAGCTTTGCAGTTATTAAATACAGCTTGGGAATCACACCCACATTTCCATCATATACCTATGCTGACATAAAAACACATGACAAAGTGTTACTGACACTCATGGATGACACCTGTACATATTTAACACAGCTTTGGTAAACAGAGAGATAAGGCCCAAAGGAGCAGATGAAATCATTAATACACTGTTAACTGTCCATGTGATGAGCCAGCAAGTGAAAATCACATATGCACACAATACAGTTCATCTTAAACCCAATTATTTGGATTTTGAATCATTAAAAATCCCATAACACCTAATCATCGTTACTGTGAAAATGCGCTCCCACTCCCTTCTGTTCAGATTCCATCACCCTTTTGTCTCTAATCACAACCACATTTTTATGAACCAAAGGAATTGAAATAAAGCTACTTCCTTTGCCTCCTGAACCATGGGGGCGAGTGGGCAAATGCCCTAAAACTTTTAAAAGTAGGCAGATCAATAGTTTCGCTCAATCCATACTTCGATTCTTCTTGGTTCTTGGTTGCTTTCTTAAAGCAGAAAATTCATCAGTATTATTTTACTGATGGTGAAAAGTTGTTTGATGGTGAAAAGGTAAGCCACTTGCCACAGTGAATATTCTATAATTTTGGCTTTCAATCCACAATGGGGCATTGTGGCAGCTGACAATCAGTTTAAGTTAAAACTATTTAAACCATAATCTTTAAATATAAAAAAGCATTTTTGTGATATCATTAAATATAGTTGGGTTGAAAAGGAAATGAATGACATGACAAGTCCTTTTTTAAGCCCAGGCCAATGTATAACAAATCATTTTGGTGGAAACTATCAACAAAATCAAAGAAGATTTTCAGATTTTGTTAATGTGTGGGTCTGAATACAAAAAAGAATAGATTGCAGGCACCTTCATCACAATACTGCATTCATATGCCCTGACTAATAAAGCAGGAAGGCACAGAGACAGCTGCTACCAGTTTTAGACTCTAACTACATTCAACACGGCATTTAAGATTGTCTGTGTTAAGACCAGTTGGTGCGACCAGCCCTAAGGAAAACCCCAGGGGGGTCAAAATACATGACTCTCACAACAATCATATAACAGGGATGGTTGGAGTTATAGGGATATTTTTATTTTAGGTTGTTTGTAGTATTAAACATTACTTTAAGTTGGTGTGTTAGGTTCTCTGTTATGTTTTCCAGCAAAAGAAAGTTATTTGTCATTCAGTCAGCTCTTTTTTAGAATTTACATTTTGCCTACTTCCGGGTAAAATGCCTACAGGGCAGTGGTGACCTAGTAGTTAGGGACCAGCCTTCATGATTTAAAGGTTATGGCTTCAGGTTCTGGACAGTTTCCTTCAGTTGTCCTCGCTTCCTAATTTCCTCTCTGATTCCCCATTTTTCTCTCTCTCTCTCTCTCTCTCTCTCTCTCTCTCTCTCTCTCTCTCTCTCTCTCTTTCTCTTTATGCTTCCCCTGCTCCCTTCATGCAGCTTTGTGTGTTACGAGTTTCCAGGCTACCGGGGACGGCAGTACATCATGGAGTGTGAGCGGAACAGTGGTGACTATCCACAATGGAAGAGGTGGGGCTCTCACAGCCTGACACCCAAAATCCAGTCCATCCGCAGAGTTCAGCACTGAGTACAAGAGAGAAGCCAGAGAGGAGGTGATGGAGAGAGCAGAGTGTTCATTGAAAAGTTTGTAAAGCCTTCTCCTATTATTTTTTGTAATTTTAAACTCACAAATAGATAATAAATAAAATATATAAACCTCAAATCATGTAGTGTGGAGAATAACTTGACAACACAAGGTTGAGTTTTTGGAGCAACAAGAAAATATTGATGATATTTTTTTACCGGATTTGTTAGACATGAAATAAGATGAGGGATCAGACTTTTACCATTTATTTCCTGGTACATTAATAAACATATGTTAAATTATAAAGAATATAGCGCCTGTTATATCCTAACACCCAGTTTATTCAGTAAGCAAACATACTGGAATAAAAATTTTAAAGTAAGGACAATGTTTGCCTGTATATTCCTTGCTGCAACAACTACATCAAGCCTGCTACCTACTGACCTCAGCAGATTAATACTTTCCTCTTAGCCAGGCTTTTAAAACAACTTCTTTCAGTTATTTGTTGTGGGGGATTTCTCCCTTTAGTCTCATTTCCTTTGGTCAAGCTCTAGCAGCAGACTTGGCCAGAACTTTCTACTGTTTTCCTGATGAAGTCCTTTTTTAACTTTTGGCAGTGTGGTTTGGACCATTGGCTTGCTGCATGATAAAGTTCCTCCTACATAGTTTGAATGCATTTCTCTGTAAATGTTTTTTCCATACACTTGATTCTTTGATTGTGAATTACATTACTAATAAAGTTTACTGACACTGTTGGAGAAATGCCATGCAAGCCCAAGTTATGGCGCAACAAGGGGCAGCGGTGGCCTAGTGGTTAGGGAGTTGCTCCCACATTGGAAGACTGTGGGTTTGATTCCCTCACCAGTAGGTTGCCCTGAGGTACCCTTGAGCAAGGTACCGTCCCCGTCACTGCTCCCTGGGCACTTTCAATAGCTGCCCACTGCTGCATGGTGTTTGCCTGGGTTAAATGCAGAGGTCCAATTTTGTTGTGGTTCACTGTGTGCTGTGCTGTGACCTCGCAATGACAAGGGTTGTCACTTCCACTTTCATGAGCACTTCCTTTCTTTCTCTGCACATCGACCTTCCAGTCACTTTTGTAGAGATTTATCTCTGTGTAGTCAGTCCATAAAATTTTATTCAAGAAAGTGTGCAGATTACCTTTATTCTTTTTTGGTTTCCAATTCTCACAGCTGATGTGTGTTCAGCATGGTTTATCTATCGATGATTGTAACACTGTAGATATCTTGGGTTTAATTTAAAATGTTTTCTTCATGTCACATTTTTTTATATCTATGTGGAATCATCTGGTTCTTGATGCATGTAAAATCCAATTCAACAAATGTTTTAAAACCATGTTGTATCTGCCAGAAATATCTGTATAGATAAAAACAGGGATTTTAAACTTTTTAGCAGCAGTTTAAAATATACATGCACTCTTGGAGCTGAATATTTAATTTGAGCTCCACTAGATGGCCGTTGCAAAAACTGATGACCGAAGTGTCCTTAATAATGACAAATGTGGAACAGTTGGACAATTCACTTGAACCATATGACAGTGACGTTTCCTGACGTATAACTGGCATACATGACAGATGGGTATTTGTGTGTTTGCTTGAGTGTGCGTGAGCAGCTAGAAGTATGGACAGTTTATGACTAATAAATGCATTTCTTTTGCAAACTGAGTGTGTATTTCTGTGAGAAGGAATGAGATGGTTTTGTGTGGCTGTGGCTAAATGCACATCAGTGTTATTGAATACTTTGAGGAAGACTGCAACATTGCTGCATGGAGACAGGCAGGTTTATTGAAAAGTAAACCCATTTTGATCTAGGACAATGAATGTTTCAAAATGTGGAAGTAAAAATACGAAGTATAAACATACTGGACTAAGCAGTTTAATCATTGAAATGAACCAGCAGGAAAGCACAAGCTTGAAAGGGCGTTCAGTGAAAAAGAGGAAGTGAGTGAAAAGAAGCAGATGAAAATCAACAGCGTATCACCTTGACCAGCAGTTCAGTATGGCTCGTTACTATAGCCACGGACCACCTGGCCTTATAAGGTATTAGGACTACTTCCTTTTTTCACTTTTCATTTAACTGGAATCCTCTCTGTACTTCTTCTTTTCTGTTATTAGAGAACCTAGGGGTTTTATTTAGCTTTGTAGATTAAAAAAACCTTTTCTTCAGCATACCTGCTCTTTACCTTTATTCACCTCCTCTCACTTTCCTTTGGTATAGTCCTATCTCCATCCAATTATACATTTCTCAATCCAATCCAATCATTCATTCTTTCAAATGTAACCTGAGAATATTTTCAATGCAAAGGTAACCAATTGTCTTATACAGTAAGAAGACAGTATTCTATCACAAGGGTTGGACGCAATCTTCCTGTTCCCCTGCCTGCTCATAGGCAGCATTGTTGCGTCCCCGCCGGCGGCCTCTTGTCTTGTCTCCCTCGCGGCCTGGCAAATCAGAGCCCTGTGAGCTGACATCCTCGTCCCACTCCACTTCATCACTCTGCCTGCTCTCTTCTTCCTCACCCTCCACATCGCTTTTCTCTGAATCGGACTCGTCAGAGTTCTCCTCCTCCAGGTAGCGGTAACCTTTGACCTGTGTGGGAAGAGAAGGTACTGAGAGGAAGCTGAATGGGGCAGTGAATGGTGCATCACTTACCTAATGTTAGCCTGAGGAACAACAACTACCAAGAAACCACTATTGATGATTTACACTGACCCACAAACAATTAAAGTCTTTTTACTGTGTGCATTTACAATAAACCTAAATCATTCACATCTATCGGTTATACAGAAATAAAATCAGACCTGTTTCATACATATGAAACCAAACTGTTTTCCTTCATTAACTTACTGTTTTTACTTCTAACAGAAACCTATTAAATGTAAGCAACAACCATTGCGGTGATCATTAGTGTAATTTCTTTATTATACTGTAATGGTCATAAGAGGAAAAGTAATGGCACGCGTTCATATAAAATGAAAGTGAGACGAAATCTTTTTTCACACTACACAAATAGCTTTGTGTTAAATAACAGGTGGCCCGCTGAGTCACCTTGTGTCGTGGACGGGGAATCCGTGGCAACCTGTAAGGAATTCTCATTGCTAAACGGCGCTCCATCTGCCAGTAACACAAGACTGCAATCAAGAGCGTAACCAATAGGATCGCAAGCTTGGCCTACAGTGAGAGAATCATATAGAAAAAACATAAGAAGGGAGAAACCCAGAAGCACAGAAAGAGAATGGAAAAAAACATCCTTAAAGAGTCTTTGGAATGACAAATTTCTCATTTCAATCATGCTTTATTCCTTAGATCAAAAGTGAATCTCCTCAGTAAAAAAAGTAGAAATGCACAAACGCTTCCTAATTATAAGAGATAAAAGTTTCTATTCTTAAATACACACACACACACACAGACACACAAACAGAAACACACACTGTAGGTTTACCCTCATAGGTAAGGAAGACCAAAGATAGACGATAAAGATGGCGATGGCCTGCCACCAGTGGTAGATGGTATATACAAAGTCTAATCTTTCTTTGTCCTCATAGAACATCCCTAGAAGGGCTACATGAAAACACACAAAGAGGTACTTAAATTATCACAGCAATTTATAAGCATAACAATCTCACTGAACTTAAGATCTGCTTATATGGGACAACAAACTCTTAAACTAAGTAATCCATTAATAAAATTTACAAAGGTCATTGTGATTAATTTATGTATGATTAAATTTACTACACGTCTTGTTCCTTCTGAATTCCCTTTGACCCCATGATTAAAGTGAACCACTGGACTCGATGGTGTTTCTAGGTAAGCACTGATTGTGTGTCCTACTCACTGCTTAGTCCCGTCTTGTTCAGAGCAGTGCCAAGGCCCCAGATGGCAGCCAGCACCAGTAGTTGAGGCAGCTGCTCTAGGTTTCGAGGGGTGGAGGACCAGAACATCAGAACCAAAAGTAGGACCAGATGCACTGCTGCCCCGCCCAAGAGTAACACCTGTCTGGGCAAATTCTGCACAAGGAGGGTCATGGACAGGGAAGAACACACGGAGGACGACAGGCCGTAAACCATCACCAACAAAGACAGCTTCTTCATTCCCACTGCACAAACACCATACGACTGGGAGCAAAAGAGACAAGGTAACAGTGACAGAAAAAAGGGAATTTTAGAAGAAAATAAATCTTGTTACTTAGGTTGTAAAAAGGATTTCTGTTTAAAAATCATTTCGAGATTTAAGTGGAAGAGTTTTAAGTTCCTGTCAATGAATTTTCATTGTACATACATATTTCCGCCACAACATTAAAACCCTTGAGAGGTGAATAACATTGACTCCCTCAACACAATGGCTCCTGTCAAAGAGTGGAATATAATAGTCAGGAAGTGAACAGTAACATCTTATTGTTGAGGTGGTGGAAGAGAAAAGAACTTAACCATGCAGTTCAGAGTGCTCATGCCTAACCTGGGGGAGGGATGACACCAGGATGCACTCGGAACTGACAAGCCAGCAGAGGCTGTGTAATGCTCTGGGTAATGTTCTGCTTTTGTCTGGGCATTCTTGTGTGTCCTGGCATTCATGTGGAGGTTACTGGTCATCTACTCTACCTTAAACATGGAACCTGTATTCCATAGTGGATAAAGCACCTTTCCTCGCTGCAAAATTCCTCAGTAATGGTTTAAGGAACAGGATCTCAATCTGATTCAGTATCTGTGGGGTTTGGACAAATTAGTCTACCATGGAGGCACCACTTCACATGCTACAGGTCTTCCATTGCTTAAGTCTTGGTGCCAGATATTGCAGGATGCCTTCAGAAGTCTTGATGAGTTCTTTCGTAAGGTATATTTTGGGGGTCCATGTAATATTACATGGATATTAATGGTCATAATATTAGGTAGGTGTTTTTAATTTAATGAATCTCCTATTTTTATGGATCTACTGGTCTAGGATTCAACCCCCACCCCTAGGTCACTGCTGTCCTATTTTTATTAATTCAGAGTATGGTATTACAGGCATTAAAATAAGTCTCTATTTATAGGAACAGCCCAAACCTTCTATTTTTTGTTTTTCTCATAGAATCAATGCCAAAGTTGACTAAACATACTAATCCATGCCTATCTGACACTCATACACCTGAGATAAAATTATTCTCTAATCAACACATGATGTGTGGGGTGGTCAGAATAGAAAATCATGATTATTCATTGTGCTTTTGCTTACCAGTATGAAGCCTTGGATGGCAAACATCACCTCAAACCCAGAGTAGATGAAGAAAGGGCAGAGCAAGCGCAGGCGATAATCACGCAAGTGTTTGAAAGGCATCTGGAAGATGTTGCCCCAACCAATGCTGCGCAGGTCAATCTCCTCTGTGGGCCGATATGCAGCCCCGCACACAGCCAAGAACTGGCAGAAAGACAGAGATATAATACAGTCTGACTTCCCTTTTCTCTGTAATGACTTTCTCTAGCATTTATAAAACAAAATTACTAACATCTATCAGTTTTCATTCTTTCCCTACCTCACATAACACCCACCACCACTAACACTGTTTAATGCAGTACTTTCCACTGTTTTACCCCCACAGACCCTGCATATATTCATAATCATGAACTCAAACACCTCCACTTCCCTACTTGATGCAGCATCAGCTTTTATGTATTATAAAAGCCTGCCACTCTGTACTCTCAACTTCTATCTCCAACATACTAAACACTTCACTGGCCTCTGGTCTTGTTCCCCTACTCTAAAGACTGCAATTGTTTCTCTAATAGTTAAAGAACCTCCTTTGATTTTGCTGGTCTCAGTTACAACAGGACATTTTCCATTTTTCCATTTCTTTCAAATGTATTACAGAAGATAGCGGTCTCTATCTTTGGAAAACATATATACAGCCATGACCTAAGCCTTTTTGATCTAGCTTTCTTTCTGCACATTCAGTAAAATACATCCTTCCTACTGCTGACTAAGAATATTCTATTCCTTCTCTCTTTTGGCAGATTTGACAGTTAACCATAGCACTTCTTTCTGGTTTTGAGTGTCATTTGGCAGCAGGGATACTGCTTGAACTTGGATAAAATAGTAGTTTACTGAAATGGACCATTTTATTTCCAAAGCCAATCATCTTATTACTGTTTTTGATGGTGTGCCACAAGGATCTATTTTAGTCCTTCATGTATTATTACATTTCAGTCTCCCCCATTGTACAAATCAATGTGGTGTATAAACAGATTTACTGGTAGATATCAAAGGAGAATTTAATCTTAGGAGCCAAAAATAGTAGATGTTGCATTAGTGACATATTGCTTTAATTCAATTTGACACGATAAAAAGAAACCTGATTAGTGAAGCCTACTACATAAACACCATTTCAATGATAATATCATATAATACTGTTCTTCTGATATTATCATTGGTCACTACTGATTATGAAATTCTGTATGAAAAGGAAAGGTTGTCTTACTACGATCATGGCAATGAAGGCAGCTCCCATTAAAACACTCTCTACTCCAATGAGGTTTGTGGAACTGGGCAAACGTTTCAGGACAGTCTTGTTGAAACCCTCAATGATACCCACCCCATTTGCACCTGAGCAAGACAGAGAAATAAAAAGGGTAAATGTTAATAAGGAGACTAAGTTTTGCTATTATAATGAGCTTTGTGATTGTAATTATCGTTATTAATATTATTGCCTATGCTATTTTTGTTGTTATCCTGGAGTACTTTTATTTAGAGAGGGAGAGAAGTCTCAAAATTCATGGCAGGGCTTATATCTTCTTCTCTTAACCTCTTAATAAAGTGTTATATAAGATAGAATATTGTAAAATTTTTTCCTCCTTTTATTTCCATATATCCATTTGTCATTGAATGTAATTCTGTAACAGGCACCTGAAGCATCCAGAAAAAGACTTATTTTTTAAAGTAATAAAGCCTGTATAAAAATAAAAAGACAAACGTAATCATCAAAAGAGGAAGTGAAGGGACAATTTACCACATTTCTGGACGTTGCAGAGAGTGTGGTTGTAATCACTAAGTAAGTCTTCAAGGAAGAGAATCATGGGGAGCTCAGCAAATACGAAACTCAGCTGCAAAGACACATTGTCATGTGCATATGAGAATTTGAACATCACACTGGTATGATTATAAAGACACATCAGGAACAAACATCGGTCATTGCTTAGTAATGTTATTACATAGTAATTATTACTACAGTGTGGGCTAGATGATTTTTATGTGTGTTCTGATGAATCAAGTGTTTGTGCTCCGTGTGAAATAATAAAAGTAAACAGTAATGCAGACCTATTTGTGACTATGCCTCATGTGTAATCATTTCTAATATCTACACACGGAGCCATAAGGGCCTCCCAACACATGCGCTTGCACACACTCCAAACTCACGTGGAAGAAAATGTAGAAGACTGACTGGAAAATAATCACATATTGATGATAAGCTCCCTTTGGGGCTCTTTTCTGTTCCTGTACGTGATCCTCCTTGTAGTTTACATATTCATAATACTGCTGGGCCATCCTACAGCACAGGACATTGTGACACACAAACACATAACTCCAACTGAGCTCATGATATTCCTGCTCTTACACACCTGATTTAAGAGGGCTTATAGGGTTTCATACGAAATTATACTTCCATCACTTCTCAATGACTAGTTTTAAATCTTCCTTAACTTTTTTTACCTAAAAATAGAACATCAGGACTAAAAATGGTATGTGATATGAGAGAATCGATTAATATGACATTTGGAAACAGATATACCAAGCATGTTACTGAAGAAAATGATTACAAGAAGTCCATATTGTGCCAGCTACTAAGAAACTGGCCAATACACCATAATACATTCCCATAAAATAAATCTCTTGCAAGAAAGAAGAAAATAAACCCTTCCACCCGAAACTGTAACTATTTTACCATGACCCATGCCCTGTAAAATTAGGACATGCACTATAAAATTCCATGTTTTTAAAGAGCCATGTTTCTCTGGACCGAAAACATCCTTCTCAAAGTAAGTCAAGTGTGTTGGATCCAGAGAAACCCAATATAATCCAAAAACACATGTAAAACAGGCTAGATCAAGATCTGTCTCTCGTAGGTGATTATGAGAACATGTTGGACTAAGACTAGAGATACCCTTTTTACAAAACCTATTAAAGAAACTCACCTTTGCAATTATATTCTTTATAAAGCAATAAGCCAGCTGACACAGTGAACTCAGGGCATGTTATTCTGCACAATGTGAGGTTGCAGGAATGCATAGCCTCAGTTGGTTTTTTGCTTTTAGAAAACTGACAAATAAAATACAAGACTCTATTATAAATTATTTAGCTATTGTGAAGAATATTTGTGATAGATTTTTCTAGAAAAAAATCTCAAAATAGCTGTGTCTAATTTAAAGACATCCACTTAATAAGTTTTTGCCATCAAAATGGCAACATGGCAGATTAAATCTTTATCCTACGTTGGGGCTGTGTCTCATATTGCTTGCTAATCTCTGTGTAGTGCACTATTTAGGCATTTAACTTCTGGCCAAAGCACCCAAGTGCTCCTCAACCCTGAATATTTCTAATCTCTTGTTTAAAGAAACAATTAAGACAACAATAAAATATAGTTTCCACTTTGTCCCACATGTAATCTTTAGTTAGGCAACTTAGCTCTGAGGATAAGATGTTTTTTTTCTATCAGTCCATTTCTTCAGAATATTGTAAATACGTTTAAAATGATTAAATAAGGAATAAAATTTCTATTTTAGTGAACCTCCAGCTACTTCACCTTGTAATGTAGTTACCCAGAGAGGCCCACAGTGGAACTATGGCCACACCGATGGCCACAGCTGATGGTACCAGGGTATAATACCGCTCCCAGTAATTAGTGGAGACAAATAATGCATAGATTCCAGAAGCAAGGAACATCATCCATTTGGTGCCCAAAAACCTGCGAGAATCAGAAAGAGAGATTGTGTTTCCCTGTTTTCACCATATCTGTTTTCTGAACTGTCTTCAATTAATTTTCAAAATAACTTTTGAGGACAAGCCACATTTAACAGCTATCATTTTTGCATTCAAGGAAAAATGCCAGAGTTTCCTGAATTGCTAATTAGATTTGGTGTCTCATCCAAAAACATGAAATTACTTTTTTTTTAAAAAGCATGTAAGAAACATTTAAATATTCAACATTTAAAAACATATAAATATGCATGGACTATTTAGCAATAAGGAAATGAAAGCAGCACAGTCTCATCATCACAGTTCCAACCGCAGCAGGAGGGTGAGAAAGCTAGAAGATGAGTGGAAGCATATTAAAAGACTGAGAAACAGATGCAGAGGGAAGGAAGGAAGTAGAGACTTTCAGAATGTACATGTGTGTAAGTGCGTGCTTAATCTGTCAGCTGACTATTCATTTTCTTGCTCTTTTCTTTGACTGGTTGCTTCAGTATTTTATTGTTATACATTATTACGAATTTATTTAGATGTATTGTGCAGCACTTTGGTTGATACCTGCTGCTTTTAAATGTGCTTTGGAAATAAAGATGAACTGAACTCACTTGATTCTACAGAAAACAGTAATAAACTGAAACTGTCATGTGTACATAAACACACTTACTCTTTTGTCCACATGTTTAAAAAAAAATTTTAAATTTTAAAAGAACAAATGTATTACAAATGTAAAAATCTGTTGTAAATTTACTATTAAAACTATCTCAGAATTTTAGTCCAGGCTTAATTGTTTAGTCAGGCTTTTAGTAATTAATCTTCCTGTTAATTAAAAGGTGCAGATCCAGGGGTTCACAGACAGAGAATTACAGTAAACTGGGACGTTGGTGCTGCCGGCCCAACACTCTCACACGATCACTCAGGTTTGTTGACGGTAGTGTGGGGGGACGCCAGTGTCCCAGGTTTGTAAAACCCTCATTTCTGTCCTTTCTGGTCAGGCTGTAATATCGAGTTTTCCGGAGTCACAGTACTGCACTCTATAAATTCATGGTTTGCACAATGCGAGTCCAAAACAGATCAAAATTCTTTCCCTTTGTTTGAGATGGACAGCTGTCCTTTCTTTCTTTCTTATCTTCTTTATTTCCGGTGTCGTCCAGAGGAGGATGGGTTCCCCTTTAGAGCCTTGGTTCATCCCAGGGGTTCTTCCTCTTGTCTAGGGAGTTTTTCCCTGCCTGTCTTGGCTTACCTGATTGGGGCTCGGACCAGCTGTAAAGCTGCTTTGTAACAAAAACAGTGAAATGCGCTGTATAAATTATACTGACTTGACTGTTCGCAGATCTGGATACCATGATGAAAGTGTTCAAATAAAAATGCTCTGTTTTTTGCACAATGTATTAGTTGACTTAAGAGAAAAAGAATGAGAAAGAGAGAGAGAGAGAGAGAGAGAGAGAGAGAGAGAGAGAGAGAGAGAGAGAGTGAGAGAGAGAGAAAGAGAAAGGGAGAGAGAGAGAGAATGATTACCGGATGAGTACAGGTGTATAGAGCAGGCCAACAATAGGAGTGACGTTGATTCCCATAAGCATCTTATTGTCAATGTCCATCAGACCCAGACTGCCATACTTCACCTCTCTGTATGTCTCATCATAGTGCAGGATCAACTGCATCTGCAGAAGACCTAAAGAACACATGACCACTCAGCCCAACCTGCTACATCCACAGGATTACTGATTAAATGTCAGAACATACCGAACACGCCACCTATGATGTGTCCTTCATTCATTCTGATCCCTTATGATCGCTTATGATTGCAGTCGAGTTTAGTATGTTTGACAAAGTAAGGCAATACATCATGATGCATTATTACACTGTAAATTTATGATGCTTGGGCTGTAATGTGAAAGTTGTACCCATCATGGCCTGATACCTAAACAAGAATGAGGAACTCACCCATGTAGACACTGTAGATGATCATGCCCCCAAAGCTTGCACCCACCACATTCTTAACCACACCCAGCCTCTTCCTCCTGTAATACTTTCTTTCCTCCTCTTCTTCGTCATAGTCAGGGTGCGGTCCCAAAAACTCCTCCACCTGCCAGAGAATTGCCACACATCTGTTAAGCCATCAAAGCAGAGTTCTGAGAGAGATTCTTGACACCATGATTTAAAATGATATTTAAAAATATCAGAAATATATCTGAGCATCACAGGGCCTTCAGCAGAGTGTGCTTTAAGCACATTCGAATCACTAACAGAACCAAGTTAAGGTCATCTCTTAAAACACTCTGGAATTTAAGTCTCATTGGGGATGACACGACAGAAAAGGTGTGCAAAGTAGCGTAGGACTACATTCCAACATAATTAGAAAAAATTTAAGCGCAGAAATTAATCAGGAATTACATGTGAAGGACTAACCCAGAGTTAGAAAGTAGACTCATTTGATTTTTTTTTTTTTTTACTAAATACATTTTAGGTATTACCTTTTGAAAATACTCTGTAGTTGCTCTTAGACTATGGAAAAATCTTAAATTCTTAGAGACTCAAATGTGAAAGTGAAAGTGACTATTTTGCCATTGTGAATACATTTACATTTACGGCATTTAGCAGACGCTCTTATCCAGAGCGACTTACATGTCCTAATTACAGGGACAGTCCCCCTGGAGCAACTCAGGGTTAAGGGTCTTGCTCAGGGACCCAGTGATGGTAGTGCTAGAGGTGGGATTCTTGATCCAGAGGTCCATGAATACATGGCACAGCACGCAGCAACCTCTGCATTTCATCCATACACACTGCAGCAGGGGGCAGTTATTTAAAGTGCCCGGGGAGCAATGAAGAGGTTGGTGCAACCTACTGGTTTGGGATTCAAACCCATGACCTTCTGATCCAGGGACCTAGTCAGATATAAAAGCAGATTTGCTTTCTTGTGTGTATCTGGGTTTTATTCTCCCCTAGTGTTTGTTTGGATGATACAGCAGATTTTATTCTGCAGCACTTTGGTCGACACCTTTCTTTTTTTTTATGTGCTGTAAAAATGAATCTGACTTAACTTGAATGTTCAAAACTGTAAAAACATTTTTTTCCAATCTGCCCCACTAAAACATTTGTTCGCATTTCTTTAATCTGCCTGATATTCCAAAAAGACATTGACAGATATAATACAGCCTCATTAATATAACGAAATATGGGTTGGCTCAAGACTTTACTCAGTATTATTAGTAGTATTGTATTAGTAATATATTAGTTTATACCCACTTGCCCCTGGATGTTGCCTTCTACCCCTGGAGGCTGCAGTTCCTCCTCTGCACCAGCAGGGGGCGCAGGTCGCGGCTCTGCCTCACTGTATACATCGTCTTCTGTCAGCACTGCTGCCATCTGGCGGCCAAAAGACAGAAGACAGCGAGAATCTTTACACACTCTTAATCTTAAATAACACACCACTAACAGCAACTCTGTTTAATGTGGAATCGAATAAAAGTGACATTTACACATCCTAAAATAGGACGGAAGTAAAACAAATATAGAAATACGTTTCTGAAACGTGTTTTGCTGTGTAAAAAACGCTTAGAATAAATACGCATAGACCGTTGTGTTATTCTATGAGCTGTTCACGATAAAGAGCAGTTCTTGTTGCTGATCACTAGTTTTTATCCGGTTTCTGTTGATTTCCAACCGCCTGCAGCACTGACTAGACACAAACACTGAACAGTAAACGCTGCAGAGCTTCTCACCTGGACTCCACTACCCAGAATACCTGCCTGGAAACGCGCAGAGCCACAGCACAGGATCCTGCACGGAGTCTGAAATGAGGAGAATCAGGCCTGATCACACTGCTCCTAACTTCTGATCAACAGAGAAGAGAGAGACAGAATTAAACACGCCAAGAGGAAGAGAAAGTGGCTCCCTTTCACTTCCCTCTCCTGGAGAGGCGAGCTGTTAAAGCTACAGTGTCCTCCTGCCCCGAGGAGATTCAGGAGGGCTCTGAATCCACCCGCAGGTCGACTGAAGAAGGAAGAGCAGATTTACAAATAACAACCTGAACAGGAGTGAAAACAGGTCCTGACTCCCTTTCATTTAGGCCCGCAAGGCTTCATAGACTCTTATTGATCCAGTGTAGACACTGTGGAACTGGGCACTTCGTGTGCTCTACATATTTTGGTAGATTTACATTTACGGCATTTAGCCCCTGGAAAAAATCCCCCTGGAGCAGCTCAGGGTTAAGGGTCTTGCTCAGGGACCCAGTGGTGGTAGTGCTAGAGGTGGGATTCGAACCTGGGACCTCTTGATCCAGAGGTCCATAGGCAACCCTACCACTAGACCACCGCCACCCTAGATCTGGTAGCTCTGGTAGCGCTGGTAGATCTGGTGAATGTTCTACATCACGCTTTACTATCCAGTGTCAGCCAGTAAAGGATGAGATCCTCTTTTCAGTCTTCAGGTTCCTTCCTTGCCTGTCACCCTTGGCCTGCTCACTGAGAGCTCATACTTTCTGTAAAATGAATGAATTAATGAATGAATGAATCTGTTTATTTATCGATCAGTCAATCTGTATCTATCTGTGTATAAAACTGACTTGAAGCCCAGCTACTCTGGCCCTTCTCTCAAGATTAAGTCATGTTCAGGTACAGGTTCTCTGCCTTTAACCCATCCATCCAAGGGTAGCAGTGGGCAGCTTTATCCATTGGCCAGGGAGCAGTACCTTGCTCAAGGGCACTTCAAGGTAACCTGCCCGTCCAGGACTCGAACCCACGAGCTTCTGACCCTGTGGCCTAGTCCCTAAAAATTAGGCAATGGCTGCGCAAGGTAGATCTCAGCAAATATGAATACTGCAGTAAAAAACACGACTGGTAAAAAGGTCTTACGTTAAGCTACAAGTAGGCGTAACCTGTTCAGAGAACGGAAACTGAATATGAACACACCCAACACACACAGTGAGTTCACCATCCATTTACCTTTCAGTCTGGAGCTGTAAAGGTGGACACATTTAGCACATCTGCTCTCAGATTTTGATCAGCTTCGGATTCTAAAAGTTCTTCCTGAATTCTTTTTGATGAATATTTAGTGGATAAATCCTGGAATACCCTTTTCCTCTTCAGCGACTGTAAGCCAGTAGCTTCCTGGTTTAGTTAATATTTAGCTGAATAATTTCTTCCCTCATTTCCCACATTTCCTCGGTTTCACTGCTGCCACAAAACCAAAAGAAGTACTGATCCACCCTCAGGCTTAAGTCAGCAAAATACTCAAATATTCGAATTCTGTTTTCTCCCATCTTTAACCAGACTTAACTGTTGCTTTTAAAATTTGCTCCTTCAGATGAAAACTTCATTTTAATAAAGCTTGGTTTATATTTGGATCATACATATGAAACAAGTGATCCCTGCGTCAGCCGCATCTTATTTATCGTCCTCCGTGTTGATGTTTATTTCTTCATATGCTGCTGTTCCTGAAGTCTTTGAGTGTTCAGATCAGGAGAGCTCAACCGTTTTTTCTAAACTTTCAATTGTTAATATTTTTGACATAGAAAAGCTTTTTTCTTCAATCATTAATTTTAGTTTCAGATTCTCAGTTGGCTGCTTGGAGGACTCCATGGTTGTTCAAAAAAAAGTACACAATTCAGCTCTGGAAGTGTTTACACCTGACAAAGCCTAATGCATCAAATAGGCTCAGAGAAAACAAAAATACATCAAATGTCACCTGAAAGCCGGATCAGATTTGTACAAGTCATACCATCATTTAAAAAATATAAATATTATAGAAATGTTAAATGAGCATTAAAAGTTTTGTGCCAGTTTTGTTCAAGGCAGATCCATTTGCTTATTTTCACATTTAAAAATTTAATTATTTTTTTTTTTAACAAAAGTTGATCAAACTTCTACATAAAACTATACATCAAAATAAAATCACAAAGTTGTGTATTCATTATTTAATTAAGCTGTGCAACAAAGGAACTCCAAAACGAAAACAACACCTTGACCATTTTCAGCAGAGTCAGTACACACATTGAGTAAACAACAACAACAACAACAACAAAAATATATCCAGCTGAATGTGTCACCCAGTCAAAACATGGTCCATACACACATCGCAGCTTCTGGACAAAGCCTAACTTGCACATAATCAAATCCACAGTAATGTCAGTTTCTTCTGACTAATAAATCCAACAAAGACTGTATTCTGCATAACTTTTTGCTGGGCCCCTAATAATTCAATTATTAGCCAAATGCTTTTTGAAATATCACCACATTCAAACTCTGGAGGGAGATTTAATAAAATATTGATGAGGTGAAGTGACAATCTTCCCATAATCATGATTATATTTCATCCCCTCAAATGAATGTCCATAATAACTCAGTTTTCCAATCAGGCCCTCACCCTCATCTTCCCCCAAACCCTTTGATGCTCTTTAGGAGTCCATACAGAGTTTATCCAGTCCCGGCTGCTGCTTTCCTCATCACTTCCTCGTCCTGTACAGACAGCTCAGTGAGTTTACGGCCCAATCTCTCATGCAAGTCCAAGTACTTGGCTACACAGCGATCCAGGCACACTGCTTCACCTTTCGATAGTTCTGCTTCCTTGTAGTGAGGTGGGACACATTTTCTGTGACAAGCATTGGTCATGCTGTAGAAAGAAAAAAAAAACAAAACTGAAATCTCTTTTAAAAGCAATATTCATTTATTAATTAATCTACTTCCAGATCTGGTACCATCACTGACCCCGTCTCCAATAATAAGAAGTGTAGATTAATCATTTGCATAAATAATGTCACTGTTCAAATACACATAAAACAATACAATTTCATTTTAATTGGCTACTGTGATTAAATGTATTCTAACAAAGCTAAGCTGTGATGCAAATACAACTGCAGCCAGAGTGGAAGTGGATGTACATTCAAATGGATACGTGTCTCAATAAAGAAGCTGATACATTGACAGACACTGAGAAAACATGCTTTCTTCTTTGACCTTGGCCTAAAACTTTGAATAGAAAACTTAATATCTGTAATGAGCCAAAAAAGTTTCCTCTATGGCATCAATAAAAGTAATTCTACCATAAACTAAACTTCATCAAGATCACTGTGTCTCCGTGGTTTGAAGTGGATATTTTTGTCATTGCGAGTACACAGCACTCAATGAAACCACAACGAAACTGAATCTCTGCTTCTCACTCATACACACACGTTCAGCAGGAGGCAGCTATTTAAAGCACCCGTGGAGCAGTGATGGAGACAGTACCTTGTTCAAGGGCTCAGGGCAACCAACTGGTCTGAGATTCAAACCCACAACCTTCTGATCCTGAGGAAACTCACTAACCACTGGACCACCATTGCTCCTGTAGCTTCTTTTAAAGTGCTAAGAAATAAAAGAGTTTACCTGGTTTCAATGTTTACCTGACCTATAAAAGTCAATTATGTAGATACACCTGTTACAGATTTAAGAGAAAGGTACTTAGTCTAGGTACACCACCACCAAGCCGACCTGGTCTGGATAAACCAGCAACCAGCCGAACTGGTCTGGATAAACCAGCAACCAGCTGGTCCTGGTCTGGATAAACCAGCAACCAGCTGGTCCTGGTCTGGCTAAACCAGCAACAAGCCGAACTGGTCTGGATAAACCAGCAACAAGCCGAACTGGTCTGGATAAACCAGCAACAAGCCGGACCTGGTCTGGATAAATCAGCAACCAGCCGGACCTGGTCTGGATAAACCGCACGTGGTTAATTGAAGAGTAATGATGCGCTGCTGAGCTGCTGGACTAATAAACTCAGTATCTGTAATATTCGGGTTGATCCACTAATATTACCTAAACAGTACGACCAGAAATCTTCAGGCAAAGTTTAAAATAAAATGCTCTAGAAGGCATGTAACCACACAGTCCGAAATAAGCTAAAGCCGACTGAAAAGATACAGGACTTCAGTGAGAGGATGTCCGACAGAAAGCTTTCCAGGTTACCGGTTATACATATCCGCCATCATTTCCACTTCGAGCTCTGCCGCCAGCTGCTGCGCTTTCATGGGGTCCATCTCGACCGACTCTCCTTTCTCTCTTCTTTCTCGGAGACCAGAAAGCGAGGTTTACGGTTTAACCTTCAGGACCTGAGGGCTGCTGCTGCACACGTGGGGCCGCCCCGCTCTCACACTGCTTCCGGTGTCAATGGTAGGTTCACCAATTGGGAGTCGACTCCCGATTCCGCATTTGATCGGTTCCATAAATCCAAACAGAAGGAAGGGCGTGAATGACGAAAGTCTTTCCACGACCTCGTTCTACTGCAACTTGAGTTTCCCCCAAAGCTTGGTAACAAGGATGTTTCTGTATACATGTGAATTCAAAGCTTTGGAGTCGACTGAAGAATCGCACATGATTGGAGCCTGAGAATCGACTCCTTTAGATGGACTCG
This sequence comes from Hepsetus odoe, assembly GCA_017165825.1. Lineage (NCBI taxonomy): Eukaryota > Metazoa > Chordata > Actinopteri > Characiformes > Hepsetidae > Hepsetus > Hepsetus odoe. The sequence goes on along the minus strand of CM029367.1, from coordinate 26,145,133 downwards.
AAGACCAAACGACTCTCACTGTTCTACTGTAGTGTCTGTTTTGAGTCGACTGGTGTCACTGTGTACCAAGTTTATTTTTCAACGAGCACTTTTAAAAAATGCTCCATCTTTAATTCTTTATCCAATATATTCTGTGATTTTTTCTAAACATTATGTAGGCAGATTAATCTTCCAACATTGAGTTTATTTTATATACAGTTGTATGAGCTTGTATACACAATCGTATACCCATGCTCGTATAGCATCAGAACCTCTAAAACCAACTGCTGAAGATAACCCAATCCAAAACTTTCCACTACAATGTCTCAAAAGAACAATGTGAGCAATGTTACCTTCATCTGAGGACATGTCAACTTCAGACATAAGTAGGGAATAAAGACAGCATTTCCTAATGAGAAACCAGCTCTACTTTAGGCTTGTTTACAGGTGACAGGCTTTGCTCCACTTCAGTCTTCAAGCCAAATGTACCTGGCTGCTCTCCAGGAACTGCAAAAAATGAAGCGTACTCTTCTGTCATTTCTCCCCCAACCACACGTAATTCATTCTTTCTAGGGATCTCCACCACTTCTTCCATTTCTGCAGTACCTTCCAAGATCCCCTTGTTCCAAGCTTTATTTGCTTCTAGGTGAATAATTTGGGTAGTTGTACTTTCTTGAGTATGAAAATCTGCCATCCCATCTGATGTAAACACTACATCTTCAAATTCTTTTGTCAGTCTACAGTGAGGATAATTTTCCATCTCACAATAACTGCAAAAGTTCCTTGCCAGTGGAGTAGAATACAGAGGAGGACCAAGCTTAGAATTGAGAATGACAGACTTGGAATTGGAGGAGTCAAGTTGAATTGTACTAATGCCAGTAACTGCATTTTTATTTTTTGGTTTCTACTCATGTCTACTCACCAAGAATCTATTTCCATATTTAAATGACTTGATTTTTGAATAAATGCCCTAGTCTTCATTTTTCTCCAAAACTACTTCTGCTTTATTATTCATTTCCATCCATACTTTTTCACCTTTTCCAGCCATATCTTTCTCTTCCTGTTCATTGTTATCCATCACCAACTTTCTTCCCTCCTGGTGATTTTGTCCTAGCAGAGGACTTCTGCTGCTTTTCTGTTCTGTTGTCTTAGTCTCCGAACTTTCTTTTCCTTTTGCAAATTCTGGTCACTAGCGTAAGTGGAAACCCCTACAGATGGTCCATCAAAAGCATTTAATTTGCTCACAGACTGTCCAAGGCCTAAAGCATCTTCCTTTTCTTTAGAAGCTCTTCCACATCCAGGTTCTGCTGGAAGATAAACAACTTCTTTATAAGATCATGTTCTTCTTTTTGTAAAAAATTCAGATTGTTGTTTTGCTTATCTGTATCAAATCTGAAATTTCCCCCAACACAAGCAGAAGCCTGAAAACCAGTAAATGAGCTGTTTAATTTAATCTCTTTGTCTATATATTGCATTAACACAGCAGGAGTTTTTCTTTGTTTAGGGGGTTGTCCACGTACATGTATTGCTGGAGCAGGTCCCTTTTTATCTGTGACTTCTGCACACGTGTCTTCATATTTGTTTTTTGTTCTTAGATTCTTTATGGACTTCCAATCTGTTGATACACTCTTAAGTGCCTTGCCAATCCTCAGCCAACACATTTTCTTAGAGCAAGTGTGATTATTGTGTTGTGTGTTATTAATGCTTTCAACAAAATCTCCACTTGCACTGCCAGGCCTCATCTTAACTGTTTGTGTATCTGCTCCTTTTTGATTGCAATCAGGCATCCATAGTTTTTTCTTATCTGCCTCAACAGCCATAGGCTCAAAGCTGTACCTCTTTGCAGAGATTGTCTTGCAGTTCAGCTTATCTGTCTGTTCATCTGCACTCAATGGCCTGTTCAATAGAGTCTTTACTTGATCTGTAACTGCAAGAGCTACTCCTTAGTTCTGAGCTATGATTTGACATGGATATATTATACTGCTTATAAATAACATGCACATACAGTCAGTTGTGCCAGAAACTGTCTGTGGCATTGGAGAAAAAGTCATGGACTTTGGCACTGAGTTTAAGTTCACACATAATGCACAATCTGATGAAGGTAAGTCCACCAGTCTTAGATGTTTCTGGGTCTGGCTATCAGTCTGTCCCTCTTCTACCGCAAGAGACAAAAGACATTTTGGAAGCCTCATCTCATTGAAATTTGCCTGGTCATCACAGCTTGGTCACGTGAACAATGCCTAGTTCTTCCTCAGACATTGCTTGATAGGTTGTGTGAGTGAAATTTTCAGGTGGAAAATTAGGATACCTCAAACATATAGCTTCAGGAAATTCTTTTGAAGTTTGAAAAATTCCAGTGATGACCTTCAGTGGTCCGGCATTTAGTTTGTTTCACCGACTGGATGTCATCGTATGCAGATGAAAATAGATTATCCAACACATTCAACTTGCCTATATATGGAACGGCAATTTGAGACCTCCAGTACCAAAAGTCAGGCTGGACATTAAGACTTTTTTTGGTGCATTGCATGGCATGCTCAATGATGGCTCAACTTCCTTCAGGGATGCAACATGTGCAGAAGTAATGACGAATGATGATTGACTTGCCATTGATGACGTAGTCTTGAAGTTTCAGATTGGCTCTCAAAAACACAATACACAGAATCTGCACAATAAGAATGGCAGTGATAAGTCAGCATGCTGGCAGGCCTTATATTTTCAATTATGACCTAGAAAAGGCACCTATAGAAGTTATTTATGCTCAGCCATACAGTTACAGTGAGAATTGTGATAGTTTAGAATAGTTTAGTGAGAATATTGCTGGTAGTTGGATCTAAGGTTTAGTCACAGGAATTGAACCAAATCATGGCAGAGGATTCCCAAAGATTGAATTAGTTAATGACTTGGTGTTGACAAGTTTTTAAAATGATCATGTATTCTTTCCTAATTGATTTATATTGCATATTAAACAGAACATTTTCCATCTAAATCTATATATTAATCCTAATTTCATAATTTTTTGTAAAGTTTTAGGAGGAGAAATAAGTGACCTCCCATTCCATGGTATTTCTTGTGAGAAAGAATACTGTATAGCTGGGATAATACTGTTTAGCAAGGAGTGATTTGCATAAAAAAGAAAACAAAAAAAAAAAACCACAAAGCAACTTGAACAATGTCACAATTGAAATATGCATTTCATTAAGTAAATACACTCCAGAGATCAGATTTTATAGAATGTCAGGAAACCAATGTATATGAATATTAACATTTTTCAGGTATTTTAGCAAATTGAAAGTGACTATTCTTATTGTGAAACACAGCATAGCACGATCAGGAAATTCAGCCTCTGCATTTCACCCATACGATCCTGTGGCCAACTCCCTAACCACTAGGCCACCGCTACTCCTAGTTATAAGCAGTGATTGAGTGAACAGTGCATACTGTATGTTTTATTACCTGCGTCGCTTTGTGTAAAGGACCCTGATGAGTTTGGCATCTCTCCAACATCTAGTTTTCCAGACCATAGATTACATTCATGCATGCAAAGCAGGTAAGCAGGGGCAGTAACTGCAGGCCCATGCACCTTTTTCAGGTCAAGCTATGGTTTGGGCGACACATATCTCCCTAAGATTATGCATGTCACTTTTCACATGGGATCCGTGGGATGGTGACAAGACTCCTCTGAAGTTGGTTTGACAGGAGTGGAAGGAAGAGATAACATCAACACTGAGGGAGGTGTGAGTGTTACAGTTCCAAGACCCTGCTGAGGAAACATGGGAGAAGGTTTCAGAGAAACTCTAGGACTGTTCATTTCAGGCTCTTTTAAGTGAGACACCATCCTGATAGGAGAAAGTAGTAAAGTTTTAAGGACCAGGAGAAGGAACTAGGAGTTGACCACTATAGGCTGGTTAACTGATCAAATAAATGGACTTTAAGATTCCAACTGAAAGATTATTTCCTTCAAATGTACAGAAGGATGCAAAATAAAACTATTACCTCATTGGAAATGTTTGTCCTTCCTGGGCTGGCATGACCTCTGCCTGAGGCAGATGATCCATAAGCCCTGCTTTCCTCTTGGATACCAACAATCTTCCACAGTACCACTCCTCCTCTTTTCTTCAATTTAATCTTTAGTGCGATCTGTGTGTCACCCTGTTCTCTGAAAGCAGACCTGCTTTTGCCCTCTTTCACTTTTTCTTGTTTTCACAAGTTCTGACTGTTGCCCCTCTACATTGAGATTTTGTCTGGGAAAGATCTTTCTCAGTTGGCTAATAGCCATTCTACTTTCATGTTCCTTTTGTATTTGATGGTAACGTTTGCAGTTGTCAGGAATCAATGTTTCAAAACTGTGGGAGGAAGCAGTGATATCATTCTTCCAGTGAAGTGCAGTAGCTAAAGTGCTGGTGCTATATTCTTTTGCTGCAGAGGCCTCTTCGCCAGGTAGGGCTACACACTGTTCAGACTCTGTTATTGAGCAAACATCTGCAGAGTGAGCTTCAGCACAGTCTGTTTGAGTCTCTGAATACATAAAACTCTTCCTTTCAAACAGTACATTTGCATTTCTTCTCCTCCTTTCTGTGTAGTCTCTCCCACCATCTCACAGCTTTGTCCTGCTGCCCATTCATCTGCCCTTTCAACCTGTCTATCAGGTTACTAAAACCAAGTCTGTGAGCTGTGTCTCTCCCATTCCATTCCATTTCCCCAGAGTACAGGAACTCAACCAGCTTGACTGAGGCACGGGCCTGTACAGCAGGCTGTTTGACTAGCCTGCTATGGCCAATTAAAAGTGACAGGGCATTAGTGAGGGCTCTGCAAAAAGCTGAGCTGAGGGTAGACAACACATATATACAGCTATATACAGGAACAGACACACCTAGAAATAGTAAACAACAAAAGATCAATTAACAGAGTTACAAAAGAATATGAAAATATGGAGATGTGTCCAAGCCTTAGCAGACAGATCAATGTGTTTGTACAGAAATGCACTTTGTTTTTTGGCCATCCATCATGAAAATGGAACACTATCACAGGTCCTTCCCATCGACTATTAGACCCAACAGCAGCAAGAGTAATTAAGGCTCCTCTGCTGGTGTGAAGTCACAATTTCCCCATCTCCCCCCGCCTCACCCTATTCACCCTTGGAAATAATGATATGAAGCACTTATATAATTAACTATACTGTGATTTTTTTTATTTGCACATACCCATCCAAATGAAGAATGACCACTATGCCATGTGAAATACAGTTCAATATTTTTGTAGTGACAAATACATACAGTGCAATACTGCTCTGTAGCCAGTATGCCCTGCGCAATAGGATTTATGAATAATTTGAACAATGCATATTTCTTCTTTTTGCTGTTTACTTTCTCAAGTTTAATTTCCGTTCTATACTAAAAGCACCTTAAACTCACCAGGAAGATACTAAGAGTGCACCTTATTTCAAGTTTACATTTAAATTCAGAAATAATAAGGAATAATAAGTAACTATTCCTTAACTTCATTCATCACAATATGAAAGTAATGTTTGTTTAGATTGAAGGTTTTGCAAGGTGTGCACTGCATGATGTATAGAGCCAATTTGCCCCATTCCAAGGATGCTCCAGAATGATGGAACGTCTTCAGAAATTAGTGTTTGATTTTCTTGTCAGAAACATTCATGATCCCTTTAGTGTGCGATCAGCTTGCTGAATGGCTTTAACTTCAGAGCTTTTGGTGATAACAAAAATGTAAAGAATCATTTCAGATCAGCTTGTCTTAAAACTGCTCTGTCAGTCCTGACTGCTCATGACATGGTGTGAACACCTGATCATCTGCTCCAGTTGCCAGAATGAAAAACAGAAATCACATTTTGACCATTTCTCATATTCCCTCACTGGAAGTCAGTTTTTTTTTTTTGAACAAGGGTCTGAGGACCTGCCCTTATTCTATTTATGCTATGTGACTAAAAATAATTCCTAAAAATCTACATTAAGCCTGTAACAGGGTTATACTGCCTGTTATATAAAAGTCCTCCTGACCTGTCTGAATTATTTTTATGAATACTCAAATCTGGAAATGAAAACAAAAAAACCCAAGGTTAAAAGCTAACACAGAAATGTTTTGACAGTAAGTGTGTCTCAGCTGACTATCCTGACTCGTTTTACTCGCTCTACACGCTCACCCTCGTGTGCGGCAGTGTGTCACAGTGAAGCCCAGCTCGCTACCGTTTCTGCAGTTCATGGAGCAGGTGGAGGGCAAAGCCAGGCTGCCTGTCCCTCCACATCCTGAGAGCTACAGAGAGGAACAGGTGAATATTCCAATTCCAAGGGTTATATTTAACCACTCCAGCTGTTGAGAGGAGAGTTCAGAGTTGAAACTGTTCACATTTTCTCTGCAGAGTTGAGCTACAACTGAAGCAGAAACAGATCAGTGTTAAAGCTGAGCAGGAGTCAGTCTTGGATAACTGCAGCTTTTTGCACCTCATTTTGCATTACATTTACATATTGAGCAGACACTTATCCAAATTGATCTACAAATGAGGAACAACATTAAGACTACAGTGCAGGGAGAGCTTTACAAGAACAATTGCTTGCATTTAGTAAGAACTTAAACTTTAGTATAAGCTGAGCAGGTGTGGTGGTGAGAACGTAGTGAATGTGAGAGTCAGGCATGTCAGAGATGTTTAAAACTAGACTTAAGGCATAAGTTAGTATGCAATAGCTTAAGTCTGAAATAGATGAAAGTTTTTTTCGTCTGGTCCTGGAATTCAGGTTATTTTTAAAGGAGTTTTTTTTCCACTAAAATCACTTTTTCCATCATTTAGATGAGAGTGAATGGTCTGTCAATAAAGCGATTTTAAATTGAAGTAAACAGGAGTACTCACACCAATGCCACAAAGCTGATAACTTTATTTTAAGGGTTTAGGGCTTAAAATGAGGCTGCAACCAAGCTCTTCTCACTACTTACCCTGGTAATAAAGTCCAGCAGTGCTGAACAGATCATATAGGACTGGGTTTGAGGACTAATCATGAGGTCCCACTGAAGACATCCTCCTCCACAGCAGTGAAGTGGTTTGCCTTTCACTTTTTGTGTAATATTAGTTTTTCCCTCTTCAGGTGCTTTTTATTTTGTCAAAGAGAAATGAAAAATGGAGACTGGTCTCATAAATAGTCAAACAAAATGATCATCATTCAGTAAAGACAAAATTACATTGACTCCTGCTGCTTCACAAAAAACACCCCAAAACATCTTCATATAAAAGCTTCATACTAATGATGAACAATCCTTTAATCTGAGCACAGACACCCGATAATGAGGCACTAATTAAGCAAACCACACAAGCGGAGCAACCCAATGAGCAGCAGGACTTCTCCACCAATATACACAATCTAAATTTAATTATAGAAAAGTGGTTCTTATATACACTTAATGTGGTTAAAGTTATTTGCCCCTAGACAAAATCTAAAGAACATAAAAAAATGGCATATACAGTACTGTGCAAAAGTTTTAGGCAGGTGTGGAAAAAAAATGCTATAAACAAAGAATGCTTTCAGAAAAGGAAGTGTTCATTTATTTTCATCAATCAACAAAATGCACTGAATGAATAAAAGAGAAATCTAAATCAATCAATATTTGGTGTGACCACCCTTTGCCTTCAAAACAGCATCAATTCTTCTAGGTACACTTGCAGTTTTTGAGGGAACTCGGCCGTTAGGTTGTTCCAAACATCTTGGAGAACTTTTGTGGATGTAGGCTTCCTCACATCCTTCTGTCTCTTCATGTAATCCCAGACACACTGGATGATGCTGAGATCAGGGCTCTGTGGGGGCCAGAAGAACTGATGCTGGTTTGAAGGATAAAAGGTAGTGACACCAAATATTGATTTGATTTAGATTTTTCTTTTGTTCGCTCACTTTGCATTTTGTAAATTGATCAAAATAAACAATTTATATTTCTGAAAGCATTCTTTATTTACAGCATTTTCTCCACACCTGCCTAAAACTTTTGCACAGTACTGTATATATAAAACACACCCCCCCCAAACATTTTTAAATTAAATATTCTTATCCTGAGACAATATAAAGTTTGAAAAAGTGGTAAACAAACAAATAGCACGGTTCTATATGGTGCTGCACTGAGATAAGAGATTATAGATTACAGCAGCAGTGAAATCTCATCATTTAACATCTAATTTAAATGGTAAAGTCCTACCCAACTCGTTTTTTTCTCCCGCAGTGGGAAAGAGGACTGGAGGAGGTGTGTATCAATCTTTATGTCGGACACTGGTGCTCCATGGCTGTTTCAAGTATTTCTCAACTCCACACCACACCATGTTTAGTGTTTTGCAGAATAAAAGTCACAGAAATGCAGCCAGGAGCCAAATAGCCCCAAACCCGAGAGACATGAATTGGATCTCAAACACTGACACGGTTACTGTGAGCAAACTCCCCAAACACAGACCTGTTACTCAGCTGTTTTCATGTGTTTCTCATTAATTAATTGGATTTTCTTCAGTTTATTCTTCAGTGACCAGTGAATTCTTTTACTTCGCTGTGCTCAGACCACCTTCTTGAATTCCCCTTAACCACAAACATTCGCCTAAAATCCTGAAGTGCAGATTTATGGACTGCATACTTAAAATGTTGATAACGTGAACAATTCCTTTAAAAAAAAAAAAACCCAAAAACAAAACCAAACCAACAGTTCAGACATTAATAAGTGTCCTTCCCAAAATAATGGATCAAGTTGGATTTGGTCACAGCAGCCATGAAGTCTCAGTGTTGAGTCCTTCCTAAGATAAACCTAAACTCAGTCATTTTGTAACAATTAACAGCAAAGCAAACTTCCACAAAGAGCTCCATCCAGAGTCTTTATCAGTAGTTAATGCCATACCTGCCTTTATTTCCACTACACATTTGCTAAACTATATTAATATTTTATTAATAGTATCACCTATTAATAGTATGAAAAAAGTTATACCAGTGACATTCTATTCTATTATTAAATGGGTTTACGGCCACCAAGTAATTATTTGCCATTAACTGATAACTGAACATTATTGATCATTAATACACTGACCCCGAGGACGGTTTTGGGGCTTGTGTGTTTCTATCAAAGTAAAGTACCTGTAACTGTTGTCTCAGCATCAGGATATTGCTTTTGTATTGACAATGTTTTTAACCAAAGAAATTAATTTACTATTTATAACAAACAACCCACAAAGTCCAACTGCTGAAAAAAAAAAAAAAAAAATCATCCTTTTATTAAAAACAGTATTGCTAAGTTACATGTTTAATCCATGAAAGAAAGGTGCAATATTTAAGAGCCAAGGCAAAGAGATGAAATATTTATCACCAGAATGATCAGTTTTTAGTCTTGCATATAAACTGTATGACAACTGACAATACAGGACACGTGAAAGATTTTTTTTCCTTGTTTTGTTTTTTTAATTAAAAGATATAAACTGTAAATGCATTTAATTAAAAATAAAACTGATTGCATATGCATTCACCCACAACAGTCCCAGGAAAAAACAAAATTATTCCCAATCATAAAATATAAAAAAAAAAAAAAAAAAAAAAAAAAAAAAAAAAGGAAAATCAAAGTCAACCAAGAGAGAAAAATAATTAAAATTAACAAATATTCTCTGGTATATATAGTTAAATGTGCTTTTATTTTTTTCCTTTATCTAAATATCAAGCTAGAATGAAAGTTCTGCCTCAATCTTGCCTGTAATAAGATTTTAAGAGATTATTTAAAAAGTTTTTGCTTCCCTCAAGGTCTATACATCCACAGGTTCATGAAACTTGTGGACGGCAGTCCATTGTCCCTTCCTGTAGACTTGCACCTTAATAGCCATTGCTGTGTTTCATTGGTCATATAACTGTAGTATCCCACTTCGGGAAAAGAAAGGTAAACCCTTAGAGTTTGGGGTCGGGGGGGTTTAAACTTAACTCCTAGTGCTAGAGTATCCATTCAGCAAATATCTACATCAGAATCACTGTGCATTATTATATGCAGTCTAAGGCGCGAGCACTGTGCTCATCGCATAAAAACAAAAGCATCCACAATATTCCATCATTCACTCTCAACAGAGGCACTGGAGGGAAGAGACTGAACAGAGCCTAAACCCTCAGTCTCCCAAACCAAAAATCTAAGCATGTCCCATGTACGCTTTTGAAAACCACTTTGATTCTCTCTCACACTTGCGCACATACATGCTTAAATACAAGCCAAGTGGACCGATTAACGAGTGAGGCACTCAAGAGAAAGCAGGGTTGATTTGAAAGATGCCGTCATATTTACACAAACATCCATATTCAGACAAAAGGAAACAACTGATAGCAAGAACTGGCCCGAGGGCTTATCAGAACGGCAGTGCTGCTAGAGGATCAGTAATTCTACTTTACACTCACTCAGGAAACACAAAACTGATCCAAACAGACCACTCACTTTCTGAGGTGCTTTAAGAACATAGCAACAGCTCAGCTGTTAACCCTGCCTAAGGAGGAATTTGAGGATTGAGATACAAGTGGTAATTTCCCAAATAACTCAATTTGACACTTTCTGAGCCAAATTTCTTTACAATGCCACCTTTAAGAGCACCCAATCCAGGGAAAGAAACTGCAGTATTTTTCTTCCCACAGTCAAACATTACCCACCAAGCTCTCTACCCATATCTAATTCACGTCTCGAACACATTACCAACTTCCACAAAGAGTCAAGAAGTTACCACAATGACAAATGGGCTGCAAAAGCTGCACAGGGAAAGGGATGGAGTGGTGTCTGCTCAAAGTGGTTATGAGTCAATGATTACATTACAGAATGGCCCCCCTATTTCCTTCCTAACACATGAGACAAGAATATTTTATATACAATTTTCTTATTTTAACCCAACACAGAGGTGCAGTTTTGCATAAAGCAAAATGAAACAAACAGGAAATACACTGTATGCCTCAACCTTTTTGAGCTACATAGACCCCCAAAATTGTAAGGGTTTTGTAAAATGTTAAGATTTACAATGAGGTCATTAGTGTTTAAAAGCTACTAAATAAAAAAAAAATAAAAATAAAAAAATTGGCAGATGTAGTGATGGGAAAATACTTACTGTATTATATTCACCCTAATTGTTGTGTAGATTTATGAATAAATGATGACAAAAACCATCACTGAAGTGGAAGGACTCCAGGTCCATAATGTAGAAATAACCAAAACATTATTGTTGAGGGACAACATAAACATTGCTTAAAACATAGTTCCAACAGGATTAAAAAAAAAAAAAAAAAAAAAAAAAAAAAAAAAGTCCAAAAGGAAAACCATTCCATTTCTTCAGTGTTTTCAGTCTCTTGTGTTTCTTAGCTGAGTCATACTTTCCCAGGGGGAGGGGGGGGGAAGAAAGAGGGGGAGAAAAAAAAAAAAAAAAAAAAAAGCAAACAGTATGGATCAAACATAGTGTTTTGTTTCTCAGGTAGTGGCTGTCAGTCATTTGCCTGTCACAGAGAGAAAAGGGGAGAGCGTGAAGAGAGAGCGAGAAAGGATAGTTATGTAGGAAGATATTCTTTGCGTTATTTGGTGGTCCCTTCATGTAGAGATGACAGGCTCAGCAGGGACAGTAGGCAGGAAGAGAGCGCTCGCCACGTGTAATGCACACTATCAGTTTTTCTGTGTAAACAAAAAAAAAAATATATATTTTAACAACAAAAGGAATAGAAAACTCAAATGAGATCTGCAGATTTAAAGGTTGCCCTTTTTTTATTTTTATTTTAAGAGAATGTAAACCCCCCTTAAAGAGGATACCTATGCCATGAATCAATTTCTAAGATGCACATCAAGATCATTTTCTATAACTACATACTTTCTATACAGAGATTAGAAGACCCTGTTACAGATAATTTGGGTATCAATAGTAATATTTTAATTCGTAAAGGCAGCAGTAGTGGAAAAGATCTCAGAGGGGGGAAAAAGACTAGTCAATCCCTTGTTAAGACAATTACCACACACACACACACACACAAAAACACTTTGTGATATTTAATCACAAAACATACAAAGGGTTTTTGTGCATGTGCTATCATATGCACAAAACACCCAGATCAAGGGGGCCCCCACAATCAACGAGGGAAGGTTACATGACTACGTATAGGCCATGTGACCTGAATGGACACATTAACAGCAAAGAAATATAAAGAAACTATACTAACTAACCATACAGGGCTATACTGCAGAACAGAAAATCATATTTACACTAAGTTACAGCAGCAGGGGTTAGGACAACACACACACACTGAGAGCCCATGCAGTGAAGGAAGGAGGCAGTGGACACACATACCATGCTCGCTCATGCATTGAGTGGGGGGAGGGGGGGTGGCCTAACCGTCGTAAGTGTCCAGCAAGGGCAAGGAGCCCCGCCTCTCCCCATACATCCCTCTCTGAGGATGTGAGAGAAAGAGAGAGCAGTGTTTACAGAGGCGAAAAAGGGTCATCAGGAACAAGAAAGAATTGGAGAGAGAGAAGGGTAAGAGTTAAGTTACAGTAAGAAATGTTCACAATTCTTGCAATTAGTGTTAGAGGCAAGTCCAAAACCTAGTTAGTGAGACATGCTGTGCGAGTGGACGACTCAATAACTGACTCGATAACTAAGTATTTGTGGGGTGTGTGTACACACAAGAATAAGCTTGTGCATTAGCATATTTACCTGAGCCACATCACTGTCTGGAGGCTCCAGAGTTTCATCCAAAGTGTTCCTTCTTCCTCTCTGGTCCAGTGTAGAGTAAGCGTCTGGAAAATAATAAGAACGTCCATAACGTCAATTTTGAACATCAAGTTCAAAGAGGGTGGGGAAACAAAAAACTAATGCCTACATATAAATACCTTTCCAGCCCTCATCAAGAAATCAGGCAATAAGTTAACTTACCTGACCCCATGTCATTCAGTGGAATCATGTTTCTATCTCTGTCTTTCCCTCCTAGAAATAAAAATAATATTACACAAAAAGTGAAAGGTAAATCACATTCTTAGACAAGACTGAGTATGCCTCACCTCTCTCAATGAGTGGCAGGGTGCTGCTGTCTTCGTATCCACCGTTGCTGCGGGTGTTATTGGGGGGAATGACATTTACGACAAAGTCTGATTTCTTCCAGCCATCTTTCTCCAGCGTACGCCGGAGCTCCTTAAAGCCCCAAACAATCTGCAGCACAAGGCCAGCCCCACGCACTTCCCGATCCGAGCGGTTGCTGTCACACACAAAGAATGTGTTTGCACAAACACTAACAAAAAGAGCAGAAAAATTTGTGTATACACACACACACTGACCCATCCTTATTGATGAGCACCAGTCGCTCAATGCCCTGTGAGCTGCGCAGGGTTTTGGCAGCATCCAGACTGGATCCCACCACCTCAGCTAGAGTGCTTAACACCGACACAACGGTTTCCTCTGAGAGAGCACGAACAGGCTGGCTCTGGCCACCGCCTGGCAGGTCTGCCACCAAGTTCGGCACTGCATGCTTACCTATGCAGAAATAGATGGGCAATTAGTCAGATTTCATACAGATTTATTTGATTGGAACAAGTGATTTAAACTTTAGAAACCATAGCTCATTAACAAATCATTTGTTATCATCTGTAGTGATGCTCTTAAAGCCTCCCACTTCCATACTCTGGCAGAGCATCTCTGAGAATCATTCGCACCCATTTTTTTCTAAAATCTTTTCTCACTACAGTGTGTGATAGGATGCTGCCAAGAAAAAAGGCTGGGATGACTGTCATTGAGTACAGCAGTGAAATGAAGACAGATGCGATTTGACATTTATATAATAGTCCCACATAACTTCAAGTGTATTTTTAAGAACTTAAAGAACTACCATAAACTATTGATGTTTATACATTTTTGCCATTTTCTTCATGCAAAACTGCTCTTGCATGGAACGTTCTCCACATACACACAGTACCATGCACAAACACATGCACACTAACCTAGCAGATCACGGTTGCGCGCATCAATAGCCAGGTTTCTAAGCGCCCCAGACATGGCTCTGACCACACGATCATTCCCATGAGCCAACAGCTCAGTCATCATTGGTAACCCTTTCTCGTGTCTCACGACAGCCCGTATATAGCGTCCATACTGTTCGAGACAGAGGGGGGGGAATTAGTTTTTTACTGTACTTTACAAATACAAGATGCTGTGAGACATTCAACAACATGTTCATACAGTCCATCGGCCTGCACATAGGTTCTGTATGGCTCCTGCAGATGCTTCCAGAACAGAAGGGTTCTTGCTCTCCTTCAGTAGTGATGTGTACACACGAACCACCTCAGGCTGAAATAGCAATTCATAACCTAAAACCCAAAACAGATGAACTAATTTGAAAATACATGTCTTTTTTTCCCCTCTCTCAAGTATATGAAGACAGACATGTTCACTCATGTAATCAATTAGAGCCCCCAAACCTTTGGCTGGTATGGTCCTCTTTGGAATGTCAATTGTATCACAATTTTCATCATCATCTTTCCTCCCTGAAAATGACAGGACAACAAAAAAAGTTGAAGATTACCCACCAAAATTGTGGAAGGTGTTCTGAACAATTTAAAACAGATTCTTATAAGAAAGTACCATGTGCAAAATATAATCCTAAGGGTGACACAAAGTGTCTCCTTGTGGTCAGAATTAACATTACAGGCCATTTACAAAAAACAGATGGTCAATGTTGTTAAGTATGATGGCAACTTAGAGAGGCAACTCAAGCTACTGAAATTTATTAAAACTGAAAAGGGCAATAAGAAGAAAAGGCTTATTTTTTGATTGAATAGACCCACAATACTTCCGTATCAAGTTAATTTTAACTAAGCAAGTGCAACAGTAATCCAGACAAGCAGTAGAAGCAGTTCATGGCTAGGCAAAAATGGCTTATTTAATATTAGTGATCCACAAAAAGCAAGCAATGCTAACAAAAGGACAGGCTTACCTTTAGAAAACCACTCGTCTTATTGGTACCAAAAGAAGAAAGCAGGAGGAGAAGAAAACAAAACATGGTAGGAGTGGAAAGACATGGAAGAGAGCATTTCAGTAAGTGAAAACAGCAACAGCGCCCCAGCCACCAAAAGCAACAAGCTTGCATTCATAAACTTACATTAGATTAAAATAAATATATATAAAAAAAAATAAAAAAAAATTTAAAAAAGCAACGATTCATAATCACTCTCATGCGTTAAAGTTCAAACCAACTACTTTGCATTGTAAAAATGGAGCACAGAAAAAAGGAAAATTTCACCCAAATGTTGTGTAGTCATGACTTGCTAAAGCACATATACCTTTGCCCTTGCGGGAACTAAAACAGCCCATCTTCTGATTGGAAGGGGCGGGGCCCTGATTGACAGGTGTGGTTTCCTGATAGCGCTCACAGCCAGGCACCTCCCTATGCACCTGGTAGGACAGATTCCTCAAGAGACACACACTATTCTCCACCAGCTAGAGACAAAGGGAGAAATAAGGAAGTTAAAGATTCTCAAGACTAATTTCTGCTAAGAGATTTCCATTGGAGCCATGTTGTAATGTTTTAAATTGTAAGTTATTTTACCTTGTTATCCACATCTTTACAGTTAATCTGGGATTGGACAATGTACATAAGGGAGTCAACCAAGCCAGAGCATTCTCTGAGCTTCCTCCTGGCCTCACTCCTCTCAGAGCTCACATTCCTGCAGGATGCATAGTAGGAGTTTAAGAGAGCCCTGAATCGCAGAGTGCATTGATTACAAGTCAGCCTGACTCTTGACGTACTGCATTAAATTAATTTGGACAAGTTACCAATGATAACATGCGGCAATTAATCAGATCCATGACAAGACTGCTAACAATTTGACCAAACTCACCAGGTGCAGCTGATGCTAAAATTGCTTCAGGAGAACTTTGCATGCAACAAAGGTGAACAAATCTCTACTGAAAAATCAGCGTTGCCTTCTATAACACTGCTTTAAACAAACACCCTAAAAAAATCAAGTGCAAATGCAAAAGATGTAAACAGTAGTGACCTAAAAACACTTCACTGTCTTTAGGTGTAATCAAGGGAAAACATTTCTTTGAGGGAACAGAGAGCTTTTTAAAGGCAAACAGGAGCAAAGGAGCTTCTCAAAGAGAAGCACTGAAGAGAAATAAGTGGATTTAGAGATCACATTTCTCTCTTTTGCTCCTTCCCAGTACTATTAGAGAGCAGTTTTCACAGAGCTCTTCCAACAAGCATTTCCCTTTCAACTTCCCCTCTTTCTTGCTAAAAAAGAAAGTGGCTTCCTCTAACATGTGCATGCACATCCCTTGGATTTAGATCCCTTAAAAGAACCATTTACCAAACAAATCTTTATACCATGGGGGAAGACCACCCCCCCCCCTTCCCCTCTTCAATGTCTGTTGGAGCATGCATTCACAGTACAGCTTCATAGTAAATAAATGAAGCCCCTTGCACTGCTAATCATTAAATTTAATAGCAACAAATGTGAGTGGCTGATTCAAAACAGTACAAGAAAGTGACCCAAAAAAACACCCCACCACAACCCCACCTAAAATTAACAAGAACATGAATAAAACCAAAAATGTCTAGTAATAAAAGGTTGGTTTAAACAAAGCCTGAACGTTAGCAATTAAATTAGTGGCAGGCGATATAAATGACACCACAATGCATTAAGAAATGTTCACCATACTATTTTGCCCTGGAATCAGTAGAGAATAATGAAATAACTCAAATGTTACTTTTATACTTTTTATATATAAAATATTTATATATTAAAATGTTTCATACACTCTTAAGTTTGGCCTCAGAAAAGCATACCGAGACATACTGTGTCAATACATGTCAAAAGTGATTAAATACAATAATTTTAACCCTTAATAAACAAAATCACAGTGGTTTAGGGTATGAATTCACTATGGCGTACCTCAAGCAGCCAGCAGTGTTGGTGAGAGCAGTTTCCCACTCCAGATGACGAGGTTTGCAGCTCTCTTCTCCTCCATCATTCCCTCTTTCCCAGCCTGAGTGGGGCACCATTACTTCATCAGACAGCGCATGTAGTGCATGATCCACAATTTCCATCTTCACAGAATCATGAGATGACAGGTTCCACAATGTGCCTGGGAGAGGAAAAGAGGGCTATTGCAATAAGTTCTAAAGGGGGTTTGGAATAGAAGGAAGCCACTTTACCCCTTTGGGGTGCATGTGTATACCTGTGATGGTATCAGTGAGGTCTTGATCTCTGGTCTTCCTTAGAAGCCGCACAAGTGCAGGGATACCGTCACAATTCTTGATAGCAATCTTGTTGTCATGGTCCCGTCCATATGAGATGTTCTTTAGTGCTCCACAGGCTGCATGATGCACCTCTTTCTTTGGATTGTCCAACATGGATACCAGAGCAGGAATACCCTTCAGACGCCTTACTTCTGATTTAACCTTCACACAGGAAGACAGTGTGACAAAGGTGAGCTGCACCAAAATTAGCAAGTTTAGTCATTTCTTGACCGGATATAGATTTACCTTATCATTTTTAAAGGTGAGGTGTTGGAGGTAAGCAGCAGCATTACTCTTGACTGGATCCAAGCGGTAGTTGAGCATGGCAATGACCTCTGGCAATTCAGGCTGTCTCCATGATGCTGGGGCAGGACCTTTTCTCAGGGTGCTGTCCAGAGATGCCATGCTGCCCCTCTCTCCTTGAGCCAGCGGAGCTCCTACTCCCCAGTAATACATATCCCCTGCTCCACTCATATCACCATCCAGAGTGCCCTCATAAGACCTGCAAATAAAACCCCATAAAATAGACAGAAATGACAGCACAATCATGGAGACTCTAAAGATAAATTTATACAACAGATACTCATACTGCATACTGTTGAATATTTTCCCTACAAATGCATCTTTATTGTAAGACACTCAAACTCACCCTGTCCTACGTGGAGGTGGAGCATGATGTGCTAGTCGGGGCATAGTACTGTAATGCATAGCTGGTCCTATGCCGTAATCAGGTTCATCATATCCCAAACTCCTCTGGTCATCCTCTAGTCCATATGGCTCAGGGACAAAGCGTTGCATGCCAGAGATCTCCAACGCACTCCCCATGCGCCCTACCTGAGGCTGTGCCGCATAAGGGTCTAGTTGGGGTCTGCTATGAACCCGGTAACCAGCATCCAGCGTGCGATACCCATCCACAGGTCTAGTGACCAGCAAACAAAGGCTTACATCTTGACTCAAAATTTACATTTACAGCATTTAGTAGACGCTGGAGCAATTCAGGGTTAAGGGCCTTGCTCAGGAACCCAATGGCGGTAGTGCTAGAGGTGGGATTCGAACCTGCGACCTATTGATCCATAGGTCTGTAGGCAAGTATCCTACCACTAGACCACCGCCCCCCCCTTCAAAAAATGTGAAGATCTAATTTAATTTGATGCAAAATGATGTTGATAGCTATTGTCTGCTATTTCTGTGTCCTTTATAAACTAGTTTTAAAAGGTTTAAATGGTTAAGTTTAAAATATGACCACAACTGAGCTTCAGGAGCAATAACATACAGAAACACAAACATGCACACCTGTATCGATCATCCATGCGTACCCCTCGGCTAAGACTGGCATATGTTTCTGATGGTGGAGTACGGTAGTCATCATAGCCCCCTGATGGTCCATAGTGGTAGTTGCGAGGGACAGTAGCAGTTGGGTAGTCCATGTGTCCACCTGCCTGTCTGTACATGCGTTCCATTGGTGCATTATAAGCACTCATACCAGTGACAGAACCAGTGCCATCTAGAGAGAGTGTGTCAGAGACTGAAGGTATAACTGTACGGGTGGTGGTGGTTTTGGTAACTTTCTTAACCTAATGGGGGGGGGAAAAAATCAAATCATTTAAAAATGTACCTTTGAGAGAAATCTAGCATAATTAATAAAATTAACACTCAAGAGAACAGTGGTAAGAAAGGTGACATCTAGGAGGTCCCATTTGTGGGCTTGGATTAAATTGGATTAAATTGAACTGCCTATATGTATAAATCAGTAACAAGACAGCCAAGCAAAAGGCCTTACTGTAGTTTCAGTGCGCCGTGTGGTGCCATCCTCGCTTGTTTCAACAGAAATGACTGGTGTTGTCTGCTGGGGATCCTCCTCTACAGTGACAGTCTCAACAACATGCCCTGGGTCCAACATCCTGTACTGTAAAGAGTACATGCAAGCGCACACACATACAAACAAAAGAACAATAGTGAGCAGCAACCATATGCTATAAAATGTTTCCTGTCTATCAAACACCACCTGGCCACAACATACACGATCTCAAAGACTGCGCATACATATCTGGTCTCTATAATTCTACAAAATATTATACTATTAATGCTAAAAACAATGCTAAAAAGTTAAATTTTCGTTTGTGAAGTTAAAGTGCAAATATCAGTTTGACTATGGAACAAATTCTATAGCCATAAGCACATTGCCATGTAAAGGGGAAAGAAGAAAAGAAAAAAAAAAGAAAGAAAAAAAACCCTTTAATGCCCATGAATCACTATCAGTGACTGTTGCACTGCTTTATACTCACATGTTTAACCCGTGGTGGCAAAATAACTTCCTTGGCTATTTTTGAACAATATACACTGCAGCTAAACTTACTTCATGATGCAATTTTTTTTGTCTACTAGGACTGGTAAATTGATTCATAAATCTTTATGAATGCAGGGGGGGGGGGGGAGGCACCATCCCATGCACGCATGCTTACCTGTGTCCCGTTGATATAACTCTCGTTTAATTTGAGCCTCTCTAATTCTGCATCACCAGGAATACGCCCGTTCTGAAAGGGACAGGAATGGGGGTGGGGGGTTAATCTAATGTAAAAATAGGAAAGTATACAATGCGTCTTCACAGGACAACCTCACTTAAAACTCAAATTTGACTTGTGAAACCACATACAAATGCATACGCGACAAAAGTAGGGATGTCAAAGATCAGCAATCAGCTGGCTAACCCAAAACAGTAGCAGGTTTCTGCAGTACACTGGAGAAAATGTCATCAGCCTCAGACATACTAGGCTGAGGAACATTTAAAAAAAAAAAAAAAAAAACACCCCATATAGTCTACATGCATTGACTATCGAAGCAAGAGACTGTAATTATTCAGTTACAAGATAAAAACAACAAAATGAATGACTGACATGGAGTTTGCAAGATTGAGAGGGAAGAGGAAAACAATGGCTTCCGGAAAAGCTCACTCATGCAACTACAGCAATGGCATGCAAAACACACACTCTCAGTTCCATAAGGGAAACAGGCAGGGATTGAACACATTACTCATTCCATCCTTCTGAGGGAGCCTCTGAGCTAGGTGGAAGGGAGTTGAGGCAAGGCCCGGGCTTGTGAGAACCTGTCAGCAGTTAGGCCCAGGGCCTGCTCGGCCTCTTAATACAACTAAAAACTATGTCAACAGGCAGAAGATAAGGCCGATTGTAGCATTCCAAACCACTGAACTTCATGTACATTCTCTCTTTATCTGGACTGTATGAAAGAACAAGACAAACAGCACAATAGACAATGCTTGTGTGTGAACCAGAACTGAGAAAAAGTAATACATTGTCTAAATCATAAGGGCAAAAGCAATATACTGCAGGGATAATACATGCAATCACAAAAAAAAGACTGATTCAATCTAAAAAGCCAACAATCATAAAAAGGGAGTGGCGAGTGTCATTTCATGCCGAATGAAGACAGATGAGCAGAAGACCAACTGTAAAATGTCTGCTAGACGTTGAGCAACTTCCGGCAAGGGTCAAAGCTCCCTTTCAATGAGGGCTGACTACACTGACTAAACCAGTTTCTTACGATTTCTGGCTTCTATCACACAGTCATCAAGGCTTTTGGGAGTTTTCTGTCTGGCCATACTAGCCTCAATTAACAAAGAATGGTTTTGCCTGAACATGCTGCATTGGTAAATTGCCACTAGCTTCACATTCTTGGCAAGGCACAACAATTAAAAATACATTTTCTTAGAGTAGAATCCTTATTGGTATGACACCATCACCCAGCATTCCCTAAAAGCCAAATGTTATTCATGTTGAAAAGTAAAATTTGCAACACCATATTTCAATCATATTTCATCAGTTAAGAGAAGAGAGAAAAATCTCAAATATGTTTATCAAGACTGACAATCAACTATTTCTACCCATTAAAGACTTTTAATCAATAAATAAATAACCGCTTTGTAGTAGTAGTCTTGAAATCTTTTGAGAAATTTTAACAGAAACAAGGGGGTTACTGATGCTTAGAACTCAAAAACTTAAAGCCATTCCAACAGTATAGCACGTTTTAAGTATGATCATAAGTCCACATTTATGGCAAATGGCAAAAAATGTTAGGATATAAAATGAGATGAAACAAACAAAGGCATGAGAGATACAAGGACAAAATATTGACAAAAGCAAAATAAGTTTAGAAAATCTCTCAGAACTCCTTGCACTGCACTATTGTGCGTTCTAATAGAATGCATTCTAATTAAATGGTCAAACAGGCTTACAAATAAACATACAGCTGCTTAGTGTTCTACAAGTACTAACAATTTTCACAATGTGCTCTGAAAACCATACTGTGTTTTACAATATCCATTTTGATACAAAAAAAAAAACTAAGCTAATATAACTAATGTTAAGGCATTCTTCTGTGAAACAATATGAAAGGAACTCATGAATTCTTTCACCACCCTTTGTCAACAAGAGTGCCAGTGATAAAGCTGCATTCTCTCTAATCAGCAACAGGGTTTCCTTCAACAGACCAAGATCAAACCTTGCAAGGTTTCATCTCATAGGACATTGTGAAAACAGGTCTATCCAATATTAAATATGCAAATCTATAGATATACATGGCTAATTATGAGCACAACCATGGTATCCATCATACTTTAGTCACATTCAATCATACTGATTAAGCATCAGAGTAAATCCAAAGAAGTGTCAAATAAGCACAATGAATGTGTTCAGACAGACATTTGATAATTCGAGAAACACAAAGCATGCGAGTACACAAAGTATACTGATGACAGAACAAAACTTCCAGGATACCAAGCACAAGAAATGTGTACTGTTGGTATGGAGTTGATGGAATATTAGCATGCATGACTGATGTCAAACAAAGCTGATCCCAGATCTGTGATCTGATATTTGTCTGTCAGAAGGTTAAGATACAAACTCAGCACATTGGTGACGCAGTAAGCCGAATGCAAGACGAATGGGAAAGCTGAGTGTTTGATGGCATACAGTGAAGAGGATGCAAATGATAGGGAAAAAACATGATGAGGGAAGAAACTTCAGGAGATGAGTCACCATGCACTGAAGGTAGGATGATGTAAGGCAGACAATGACATGGGATTGATGCGGTCACCATGAATGATGACACAGGGCAAACATAGAAGGTGGGGAGGGCGGCGCAGACTCTTGAGGAGGTTGAAAATGGGTGTGGGACGGCATAATGAAGTGTGACCCCAGTGGTCACTTGAATTGTGGGAGGAGGCGTTACCTGCAGGGTGGGGAGGGGGCGTGGCAGAGTGCCTGAGGGACCTACACTCCTCCTTTCCTCCTCCAGAGCTCGAGTCAGACGCTCAAACTGCATCTCCTGCTCACGCACGGAGGCCAACAGAGACGCGGCATTCTCACACTGCTCCATACACACTGAGAGAGAAAAGAAAGCATTACGCTCACACCACTGCACAGAGAAAAGAGGAAGGGGGGGGTGTGAGAGAGAGAGAGAGAGAGAGAGACACACACACTTCACAACCCACTACATCTCAGACAATAAGGCTAACAAGAACACATTACCAGCAACAGCAGAAGACCCAAATGACCCTTGAGCAATGCATTTACAAAGATTTTTGTAGGGTGTAAACATCAGCAATGCACCAAAATTGCAGCAATTGAAACAAGTTGACAAAAACATTTAATGGAATAAAATGATCAAATAAGTCTACAAAGTGTCCAGATAAACAAAACTGTGCAGAAGTGTTTAAGCAGCAGCAGGGAAAGAAACCGTATCCATTTCATGGTTTCTATGAGGGACAAAAGACCATGAAAGTGGTGCATAAAAGGAATGCATACCCAAAGATGTCCTCATTACAGGTATGAGAAAAAGCAGAAAACCGCATCCTCTTCAATATGCAGATTACAATAAAAAGAATGCAGAAAGGATAGAAGAATCACAAGGCAAATCACCAGGAGTATAATAGCGATTTATAGACTAATAAGCTTCATTGTTTTGGGACCTACAGTTAATGCATTAATTGCCTTCTCATTTTATATGTTTTAAGATAACTAAAGAATAGAATTTTTGTGTTTTTTAAATTTTTAAAGTATGTTTTGAATTATGGTTGAGTTATTTTCAGGGCATTATTTTCAGGGCATTCTGTAAAATTTCAGGGCATTACTAGTTTACAATCGACTTCAATTTCATTGTTTCCCATTCATATTAAATGTGACATGAAAAGCTTAAATTTGGACTGATTTTTGAATGAAGCATAATACAAGACAGCCAGTGGTTTTGAAAGCACAGTAGCTGTGAATACATTTTAAAGGAATAAAAATCCGAAAATATTAATAACTGTTTTTGACAAATACTGACAATCATAAGATGATTTCGGGGGGGGAAAAAATGTAATGCAAAAATAAAATGTTGGATATACAGCTTTAAAAAGCAGCATTCACCATGCTTTATAGCTTAGTTTGTAAGCTAGTTACAGGTTTAGTCAATTTCTAACATGAGAGCAACATTAATTTTTTCCCCATTTTCATTGTGCTCGGATTCATAACGGGAAGATAGTTGACTTAAGATAACAAGCCCTAAATGGTAAACTGACATGCTGGCTAAAGCCTTGGGCATGCATTTGCGAGTAGTTTTCCAGCTAAGAGTGATAAAACTGATGGAAAACCAGCACGCACACACACACACCAAGGAAACCAAACTGGTTTCTGTAAGGATGAGTAACGTGTGAGAAAGTGAGATCCAGAAAGGGCCATCATGTACAGGCAGGCATAGTGAGTTGAGACACAGCTTAGAACAGGAGAGAGCTGTATGTAAAAAAAAGTTGATCTACAAAATAAAGCACAGCTAAGTGATCAGTCATCATGACCAAGGCAACTCTTAACAGGACTCAAATCTAATAATCACTAAGGGCTGCTACACCGTCACCATGAGACAATGTCTCTCTCACTTGGGACATTTCTTGTTGGTCATGCTTCAGTTATTTTTGGAGGAGTCTAACATTCAACATTACCTAAAAGCATTTTGAACATTGGCCTTTATGTACCTCAACATTGAAGCTACCTTCTGTTGGACAGTTCCGTCAGTTTCACTTTTAACTAGACATTCTCTCCTATGCAAATTTGTTTAAACTGTCATAGCAATACCAACATCCAAGCACACTAAACTAATCCAAAACCTAAGTTTCCTGTAATCCAGGAGTTGAAGGACAGATTTGCACATTAACCTTTCCTAATGCTGAGAAATTATCAGGCATTGTTTCTATAAAGAAAACATGGTCACAATGACAAACAACCATCTAAGCTCTGCAGTATTACTTCATACAAATTTCATCATTTTAATTAAACAATTAAGCAACAATTTGAGCTAACTTTGGCTTAGGATGGCTCAAAGCTAGCATGCCATAACTTTTCTCCTCTTTTTTTTTTTTTTTTTTTAAACAAAGTTATTTAGTGTGTGGCTGACAGATGCTTCCTTTATCTGGAGTACTGTGAAAATATTCTGGCATTAAAAAAACTCAAATAAGGCCATTTTATAATAAAGATAAATTTGTTTCAGGCCCTGAATCTTCACAGTCTTATTCTGCTCTGACACATTTTGGAACCAAACATTTAATCAAAGCCTTGAGCTGAGCTAACACTCATCTGACAAAAATTATTGTGAAAATTCCTTGAAGCATGATGATATTTTCTGCCAATCCATCAAAGGCCATTTCATAACCTACAATATGTTACTCAGAGGTATGATTTTAGGACTAGTGGGGTATCAAAATTTTGATACCACTCAACTTTAATGAACCTCATAACATGCCAGAGGCAGAAACACTGCTAGTGGAGAGGGTGTGCCCAGTTTGAAATTGAGGGTCAAAGTAACCATTTAATCCACATGTTTTACCACAATTCCTACACTTTGAACACTACGATGCAAGTATGGTTATTTTGTGGCATCTTGACATTCCACTTACTAGACGCAATCTTAACACGAGTGGTTTATAAATAAATGACTTGCCAATCTTAACTGGCTAATTAGCACCAGTTCGGTGAGAAGGGTAGGGAGCTGCACAGTGTGAGCTGCAGGTGAGAAGAAGCTGTTTCCTGTGTTCTATTTCTAGGTTCAGATCTCCACATTTCAAGGCTTTCCACACCAAAAAAACAGCTTTAATATTATGTATTGTTTAAAAAAAAAAAAAAAAAAAAAAAAAAAAAAAAAAAAAAAAAAAAGTCATAATATCCAGCGACATTTAACTCTATTGTACATGTATATTTGGGCTGCCCACAAAAAAAAAAAACCTAGGAACCATTCCCACCCCCACTAGGACTTAATTAAAAATACTAATACATGTATAAATGTATTAAACATGAACATGAATAAATACTAATACAATACTAATCTAAAATTTTAATACAGAGTGCAACAACACACAAAAAGAGGCCTTATGTATTAAAATGTTGCCATATCTTCTAATCTACTCTATCCTAACCTCCAAGACCATCACACACTGTGCTCTTTGAGTGATCTTTGTTGATAAATTACTCTTTGGGGAAAATAACAATAGCCAGGAATTTCCTTCATTTATACACAAGTCAAGACTTTTTTTTTGAGGTTTTTAAATCTTTTGTAGGCAGATAAGCATCAATAACACTTCCTGAAATCTTGTCAGCCCAGACTTCTTTCCACTGCAAAATAAAGGCTAATCTTAAAAGGTTCATACTTCTGCAAATCACAGATGTCTAATACTGGACCACATTTCTCAGTAAAAGCATGAAAAAAATAATAATGTCAAGTGGTCATACACCACTGTATGACATTCCAAGAAATCAAGCCTGGACCCAAGCCATGCTACAGGCAAAAGGTGAGAAATGCAAGTTCTACTTGAAACCAAGCCAAAAAGAGTAGTCTACTTTTTAACTTTGCCTTTTGATCATAATCTGAGGAACACTGATTATGACAGGATGCTGCATTTTTCTCTCACACACACACACACAGAGAGAGAGAGAGAGAGAGAGAGAGAGAGAGAGAGAGAGAGAAGAGAGAGAGAGAGAGAGAGAGAGAGGAGAGAGAGAGGAGAGAGAGAGAGGAGAGAGAGAGAGAGAGAGAGAGAGAGAGAGAGAGAGAGGAGAGAGAGAGAGAGAGAGAGAGAGAGAGAGAGAGAGAGAGAGAGAGAGAGGAGAGAGAGAGAGAGAGAGAGAGAGAGAGAGAGAGAGAGAGAGAGAGGAGAGAGAGAGAGAGAAGAGAGAGAGAGAGAGAGAGAGAGAGAGAGAGAGAGAGAGAGAGAGAGAGCGAACAGTGAACATGAGAATACAAAAGGGAGAACAGATAACAGTTGAAATTTTCACAGCAGCAGACATTTTAAGGGGGGAAATACATTTAAAAAGAACAAACTCTACTTTGTAAAGATTGACTTGGCAAAACTCACTTTTGTTGGACTCTGGAATTTTTCTGCAAAAAAGTTAGCTTGGAGCCCAGATCAAGGACCACAAAACTGCACTCGCCCCAGACAAAACCAACAAGCAGGGTGAAAGAATCCTCAAAACAGTAGCTTCTAAAACGAGAGTGAACTCAAAACGGAAGCTCACTCCTGCCAAGGACAAAGCTACATTGCTAAAACAGCACAGCTCCCTCAACTCCACAAGCGAGATGTACTCTCATACAGCTCAGAACTATACTTCACTAGTGATACCACAGAGATATGATTATTATATATAAATATAATAATAATAATAATAAAGTGAGTGAGAAAGTGAGAGAGCGAGAGAGAGCGAGCGAGGGCAAACGGGGCGGGGGGGAGGTGGGGGGGTTTGCAGCTGTCCATCTGGAGGTACAGGGAACAATAGTAAATGTGTGTCCAAGTGTGTGTGTGTGGAGGGGGGGTGGGGGTTACTGTCCTTGAAAACACAGACACAGCAGTCATGGACTTCTAAAACTGTTTTACACTCTTCCTTAACATGCCTTCCAATGAGAAAACACACATGCAGAAAACCAGGCAGACGTGTGCATACACGCGCGCACACACATTCCGGCTGGTGCTGTGGCGTGTCTGATCCTGTCTCAGCCAGTCTCTCGGCCTCAGAATACCTAAAAAGTCCTCTTCCTTTTCCAAAATACACCCCTCTCATTCTCTTCAACCCATATTCATCTCCTATGTCTGGGTTCAGTCTATCAGTGTCTGATTCATAGCGTGAAAGCAATGACTCAGAGAGGTTCAGGCTAATGGGGGGGTAGGGGGGGTTCAGTGACGCACACCTTTTCCTGTAACATGCTCTGTTGCACCTGTGAACTGAGCTTCTAATGAACGCACACCTGCAATCACGACTGTATCTCCATTTCAAGTTTCAATCTTGGTAATAAGCAGTACAAGACTTTTTTTCTACATTATTTCTCTAATTTTTATATTATCAACTCCTATCTTCACAATTATTGCTGTGAATTCAACACAAAAAACAGCAGCATCTCAATACAAAATGGATCTTCATCGTGAGGGCATGAAGACGAAAACACACATTAAGAACTGGATACACACACTACCTAATACCCCATTCTTATGATCAAAGGGCATCTCTTCAAAGCACACTTTGAATACAGACACTCTGTAGTTATGATATAGCCCTTTCTGAGCATCAGTTCAGTTTTATTTTTGGCAACAGTACCAAGCTCCAAGTCTTCTCCAGGGGGGGGAAGAAAAAAAGGAAGGGAAAAAAAAAAAAAAAACAAAAAAACTGCCACTCCTCTAAATAGGCCTGACCCAGAACAGAGTAAAACTTTGTGCATGGCTTTTTTTCCATGAGAAAACAACCAAGCAAGTCAAAACGGGCATCTTACACTGGAAATCAATAATAGTTTTTTTTTTTTTTTGGGGGGGGGGGCGCTTCAAACTAACATCTGTGTCAATCCAGACTGCATTCCCCACATTCAACTGTGACTTTTGACACTGCAGCAACAAAATATCCATACACATGCCCTTACTTTTATACAGTAATGGGCAGTACTGATCAAACTGAATGAGAATTATAATTCCAAGTTTCACAAGCTTTTATTTATTTATTTTATACTTACCAATCAATGCCACAAAACCTAAAATTCAGTATTGCTGTGCAAGTGTAGATGACAGAGCTCTACATGAATTATGTGAAAATGACACACTGATGCTATGGAGTATTGATCAAATCAGACAAATTGCATAAATGGCCATCAAAGAACTAACTAAATCTCAGTTATGATTGGCAAATAAGCAGAGGGATGGGCCTAGGGTGGTCTAGTGGTTGGGTATTTGCCTATGGCTCTTCCCAGTTTCAAATCCCACCTCTGGCACTACCACCACTGGGTCCCTGAGCAAGACCCTTAACCCCGACTTGTCCCTGTACTTAGGACATGGAAGACGCTCTGGATAAGAGCGTCTGCTAAATGCCGCAAACGTAAATGTAAGCCACATTAGGCCAAACTAATTCAATTTGCATGCATGCTTAATCGTTTGTATCTGCTAATGAGAGAACAGGTTTTAGAACACTAAGCCACTTAACATCAAAACTCTAAACACCTACTGTCCACACACACACTTCAGATTTAGGTGATACCCAGACAGGTCATGGTATGAATCCTGATAAAGATGCAGCTTTAATTCATGGCCATGTGCAAAAACTTGAGTGATGAAGTGTGTGCAAGTGGCGCTTACCGCATGCCACTGAGCACAGCTGTACCAGCCAGTCAGCAGGGATGCTCTTGTATAGCAGGGGGAGAATGTCGGAGACAACAGCTGTTGACTCTTAAGCTAAACTTGAGTATCAAAGAGGAGAAAAAAAAAAAAATATGGGTTGATGGGACAACCCTTCATACGGGTATACCATGAAGTTCAATGTTACTGTTTCAGTGTTAGCTAAACAATGTAAAGATGCTTGACAAAGCAACACCATTAAATTCATGGCATAACTTAGAAAACAAAAGCTTTAAAACTGGTGCTATTTTGTGTTATTAAAACCAATTAAACAAAAACATAGCGCTTCCAACTGATATGGAAGTACAGCTTACTTTAACCGTAAGAGTAAATTTTCTGGAAATGGGATTTATATCCAGTTAAAGTTGAACACAGTGCAACTTGTCAATTTTAAGAGAAAAGAAAACAAGCCTTTTCTATTAAGCAGCAGTAAGCATGGATCATTAACTTTAAAAAGGCAAACTTCAGCTCTAACCAGCCATATTGGAAAAATAATTAGGGACACAAGACCTTTTGTCAGACTAGCTTTAATAAACAGGACATGGAGACAGTGCGTTAATGAGGAAGCGATGGCTGAAACTTGATATCAAATGCAGACAAAACAGTCAAGAAAGGGCTTGGACAGATATTGGAATGACACAGAAGCACAAAGCTGGAAAAAAGACTGCATTACCAAGGGCCAGTGAAAATAAAGAATGAAAGTCAATATGTCAGTCATTCTGAGATTTCTTCAGTACAAGCGCCTACTTAAGGTTTTAAACAAAAACCACACACTCACTTTGTGAAGGGCAAAACAACTTCTCACAACACTTCACACATATACAACTGCAGGGCAACACTGAGGGAATCTAAAGCTGCATGATGTGTGAGGGTCCCCGTCCTTGCTGACTCTGGTTAAAATTGAATGTGAAAAGCCGATCCCTCCGTTTTGGCCAAGATCCAATCTAACGCCTCCATGAACTTCGAGCCCAGACATACCTCCAACACTTTGACAAGCGAAACCAATGTCACACATTCATATGAAGTTGTGTAACTAACATTCAAATGGTCATAGCCTTTAAAGAGGCTCCTCTTGTACAAGTGTTATGTTATTTAAAAAAAAAAAAAAAAAAACCCTAGACCATCATCCTTTAAAGCAAGAGTCAGAAAAATACAACAAAAAGACTAGTGTGAAAGCAACATCTAGAATATTTAACATTAATTTTTCTAACAAACTCCACACTTTATACTAAAGATTTCAGTTACTTATCCAGCATATGGCAAAATTCAATTCTAGACGGTTTTGGAGGAAAAAAAACCAAACAATTTCACTGACACGTTACAAAGCCCCTAAACCTCTGTCCAGTACTTTTTTCTGCCAGAAACAAACAACCACATTTTCTCCAGCATGTTTGGGGAAAGTATTTCACTTTTCTCTAATACATTAAAAGGAAAAGAAAACACCTTTTCTCTGACACTTTAGGAAGGTTTGAGCCACATTTGCGCTCTCCAGCGAGGGGCCAGCAGCCTTTCCCTCATGCAGGAGCTGCTGAGTTCCCAGTGCTTAGACTTTTCAGCCGCTGTCGTTCCCTCCAGCCAAAAAAAAAAGGGGCAAAGTCACAGGATCTTTGAACTTTTAAGGGTGGTTTATATCACGTTTCCACCAAACAACTACATTTGTGAAGTATGGACAGTGTGGTGGCCGCCAGCTGGGACGTGTATTTATTTTAAAACTGCTCAACCCCCTTCCGTGTTGGACGGACACACCCTTGAAACAGTAAACCCGCTCATTACACCGAGCCAGAAAATAAAACGAGAGCACAGGCTCGTTCACCAAGCCGGCTCTCCCGGGCCTGACACACTTTATGTCGGTTTTAGCAAAAATGAAGCTGGAGGTGCATTAAAAGGTGTCGGTTGGGACAACATGGCGTGTAGTAACATGCCCGTCCCGCTTTCACCCTCCACAGGTCAAGGTAGACACACCCGCAGGGTAATTCCGGGGAAAACTAACATTCTTGCTTCTAAAAAGGAGAAAACTGGGTTAGCTCACTCACACACGCCAGTGACTCATGCTAAATATATCAGCAAAGTCAGTAAAACCCAGCCCGACTGAGCTCAGGGCCTCTCCACTCGCTGACTCGCTCTTTCACACTGTATTGTGTGTAAATGCGAGAAAGGGCGAGATACAAAGCAGAAAACACACAACCACGCCTGTCCCTTCCCCCACACACACCCATTCACAGGACCTACTCAACAGGTTCTCTCAACTTCACCTCTGCCCAAACACCCGGGCAAGTTCAACACGGCGGCCACGTTTCGCCTCGTTCACCAGCCTCCAAATCTGTCACAAGGCTGTTTCCCCCTCGAGTGTGAAATAGAAAAAACACCGGAGCGAGACCGCGTCCGTGTAATATTACCTGCGCATCTTTAAAAACAAACATGACCCCAAAGATGCAGTTCCTCAGAGGATGAGCCTCAACCGCCCGACGTTCAAACGCAGCTGAACCCCCCGAGCTCAACGGCTGAGTTCGGGATTAACTTTGCTGGAACTACCACACATGTCCAAATAGCATTCAAACACTAAGCAGCAGTATGGGACCTGTGAAAGTTGCGCTGTTGCAAAAAAGAGAGAAACAGGAGGCGCAAAGGTGAAAACCCCAACCTAAATGTTAGCCTGACTCCGGCTGAGGAAACGTTAACGGTCGAGATATCGCCCAGACTGGAAACAAAAATCAGCCCCTTCACTTTGTCATGCGAGTTAGGAAACACTGCACATAAATCATAAATCAGTTTCACAAAGTCACAAATACATATAAAAAGAAGCACCAACAGCGTTTCGCTTTCATTTGCATCGAGACTAGCCGTGAGCGCTAATGCTAGCCGTGGATGTAAAAAACCTCGCAAAAAGTACTTTTCAAAACACGGGACTCGACGTTAGATAACTTTTAAAAACACAACCACACTTTTCAGCCGTAAACAAACGCCAATAAGCCGGCCAACTTTCGTGTGCGGTTAAGCTAAAGCCACTAGCGTGCTAAAAACTGCTAGCCGGCTAACGTTTAGCAAGCTAGCTCCCAAGTTTCCCGAAGTCACGAACCCAGAGTGGGGCGTTGGTTAAACACACACCTTTGGAGAATCACGCTCATTTTTCCAACCGCATGCGAGCTGAGAACAAAAACGAGTGTCCTAGAAAGTCTACCTTTGTGTTTTTGTGCGAGTCCGATGTTGTGGCTGCAGTCCCGGCCTATCGAAACAGGCTCCAAATACTCGGGTTTTTTTCCAAGCGCTGGGAAGTGGCCGTAATCCCAAACTGGTCTAAAAATGTTGGGCGGTTTAGCCCGCACTGCCACCAGAACGGAGATACACTGTTCACAGCCTAACACTTCACTTCCCGTGCGGACCAACACAGGGAGAGGAAACAAACACACACACACAGGCCCGAACGGGTGGATAATGATGCGGTCCTTTCATATAAAAAAAAGCCCACCTAAGCCGTGTCTGTATCTATCCTCCTCCTCCTCCTCCTCCTCTCCTTGTTCACTCCTCTTTCCTCAGTCTTGCCCTCCTGCCCCTCCCCGAGCAGCGCGCGGGGCGGGGCGGGGCGGGGCGGGGAGGAGTGGGGAAGGTGGTGGCCTATTGGAACCGAGAGACAAGGCGCATGTGACATAAAAACACACTTTTAATCGGTCTTTGCGCCAAATCACCGGTTTCGGGAGAGATTTAGGGTGGGACGAAGAACCCCCTCCCGTTTGCGGACGCTGCTTTTTGGACAGAAATCCCATCAAAAGGCTCCTCAGCGCTGCACCCAAATATCACGAGCGCCATCTCGTGGTCGAGAACAGGTGGCGCATGTGAAACAGCTGCCCTTCAGACTTTCAGTGAGTCACAGTAACTGGGTCAGTTAGTAAGTTAAATAAAACTGTCAGCTCTACCATTTGTCTCTCAAAATAGGCCATCTTTTACTGCCATTAATTATGGTTAACTTTCTAATTAAAATTGGCATAATTATCATTAAATACCTTTCACTTCACTTTCACTTCTAAATCACACTCCTCTGGGTTCAAGATTCTTTATTTGTTGCATACACAGATATACACGTTCAGCAGGAAATGGAAATGTACCCTGATCTTTCCTAAAGCTGTGCACATTTAAAGAAGAGGGGCAGTGCTCTGTTTATGGGCACATATTATTCCAACAAATATATGGTCAAAACAACATTAGCAGACATAATATTTAAAGGATTTATATATTTAAAGGTTATTTCATGAGAGTGGCATAGCATTTAGTTTGTGGATGTGCATTTACTCAAAATGCTTGAGCAGACAGTTAACTAGTTAATGAGACCAGAGAGGAGTGCAGTATTTGGGTGAGCAGGCATTTCTTCCATGACTTATTGTACTTTAAAAGAATATTGACAACCATATAAAGTTGGCAGAAAGTCTCAAAACAGCAGCACACTATGCCCCAATCCAAAGAAAATGCTGACTAACAAAATATCTTGCCAAGATTGCAGTTATGAATCACCCAGGGAGTCACAAAAGAACTCTTGTGAACATCTAAGGAACTGCAGACCTCTGATAATGTGTCAAGATTTTATCATCAGAGAAAGGCTAAGCAAAAACGCCATCAATGGGAGAGTTGCAAAATTAAACCTCTGCTCATTTACAGCATTCAACAGACGCTTTTATCCAGAACAAATTTCGTTTCCTAACTTTGGGCATAATCTCCCTGGAGCAACTTGGGGTTTGGGGTTTTGCTCAGGAACCGAATGATGGTGCTGGAGGTAGGATTTGAATCTGTGAAGTATCCCACCACTAGACTACCACCACCCCAACCGACCCAAGAGGAACATACTGACTTGTCTCATGTTTGCCAAAATGCTCATTGATGACCCCACTGTCTTTTGGAACCATGTTCTATTGACTGATATGTTGTAAGTGAAACCTTTAGAAGTCAGGGGTTTTGTTACATATATCGTAGATGTTTTCTAAAACAAGAACATCATACTAGCAGCCAAACATTGTGGTGTTCATGTGACAACGTGAGGAAGTAAAGTGGGCTCTGAAATTGAAGATTAAGATTTTGTGGCAGGGTTACTGGCAAGATCAAATTTGACACGAAGCTTTTGAATAAAAGCCACAATATGTATGACCACATAAATACTTCAAGGAGTTTAGAATGCTTCACATTTTGCTTCACTGTTGTTTTCATGTACTTTGGAATGAATATCTCTCCTGGTGTTCTCCTTACACAAACACTTCTGTTATTGACTTAAATCTCAAACTTGGAATCATCAGTAAATATGTATTTTTTTAAAGAGTGATCTACTGTAAAATGCATGTATGTTGTAGCCCACTCAAAAAAAAAAAGAAGCTAAAAATTCTACTTGTTTTGTGAGACCACAACGACATATTCTTCTTTTCACTCTAGTTTTGTTTGATTGGAGATACTTGCTCTTAATCATCCAGTTTCCAGTGTTTAGAGAGCTCCTTAGAAACCTGGTTAACCAGCATTAGATGCTTTGAAAGGAAAACCCCTCTTTAGTGTTTGATGTCTTTCTCAAGCTCTCACCAGACTTTTTAATATGTCAATGCTGATCACCTTCAGTGCAGCCACATTTATAATGTTTGAACAAATCCACAGATTTATGGCTTCAAACCACAGAGAGCAAAATCTACTTGGATGTTGTCTGAGCATGTGCTTCAGTGGAAAAGATAAGACTCTAAGAAACCTGGTCTTTTGTACAAAGTAACTGACATGGAATCACAATTCCTGGAACGTGAATATTTTCTTTTCAGGAGCAGTAGTGCATTTTTAAATTCATGGCCCCTCTCCAACTTTTCACTCAAACTGCCATGTTGATTATATGATTTTTTTATAAAAACAATATATTAAATCAAATGGTAAATGGACTAATTTTCAATATTGATCTCCTTTTTTCTCTTTTTTTTAATGAAGGTTTTGTCCTTCAAATAACTGTAACTGTAAATACATGATGTAGATGTTGCAGACCTTTTTTATTTCAATAATTGAATGTCATAATCTTTATTTCCTAATTTTTTCTTTATCATGCTAGTTTTTGTAAGAGGTTCTGAAACCATTAATGTGGCGTGCAAAAATAGAGGAAATCGGGAGTGGGCTAATCTGAATCCCTCTGACCCCGCCCTTCCCCACCTCCCTACCACAAAATAAAACTGAAGTAAAAGTAGAAGTAAAAGTAGATCCCAGAAACAACCCACAGGCCACTATTTTTGCCCAGTGTAGTCCAATGTTTTATTTTATCAGCCATTCTTGAGTGCTTTTAGATCTGTGTCTTGAGTCACTTTCCTGTTGGAGGATCAATGGCCAATGAACAGAAGCTGGACTTCCTGACATTGTGTGATATGTTTCACTCCAGGATGCCCTGATAGGCTTTAAGTTTCCTTGTGCCTTGCACATATTCAAGGCCCTCAGTCCAGATGCAGCAAAGCAGCTCCAAAACAAAGCCAAATCCTCTCCATCTCTCAGTGTGTGTGCTGTTCATTTCTTTTAAAGCTTTCTTTCTCCATGTAGAGTAGAGTAGAGTAATCTTTTATTATCCCACGAATGGGAAATTTGGGCGTTACAGGGCTCTTATAAATAAAAGACAGGTGTACAGAAGAAAAAAGAAAAAAAAGAGGAAAGAGGAACAGGAACAAGAACAGTAGAGGAGAAAAAGAAAAGAAAAACGAAGAAAAACGGAGGAGCTATAAATAAATAATAGATTATAAATAATAGATTATCTATCTATATATATATATATATATATAAATATCTATAAATATATACATATACATATTTACAATGTATAATATACAAATATACACGGTAATAGGTTCTGAATTAAACATATAAGTAACAAAGTATAAAAAAAAAAAAAAAAGTAATAAATGTAATAATAATAATAAATAATAAATAATAATAATAATAACAACAATAATATAATATACAATACAGTAATATAATAATAATATACATCAACAATAATAGTAATATATATAATATAATATATCAAGGACATATAATAATAATAAACAAGTAATGTAGTGAACCAGTAATAATGTAGTGTTATGAAGATGTGAACACAGAGTTGATTTTCACAGATTTTTTTTGTCTCATTATCTCTCGCAAAAAACTTTGCAGTTTCTCAATGTGCATTTTACCAAATACCACTCTGGCGTTTTTAGATTTGTACCTTTACAGCAATCAGTCTACTGAATTATTTTGCAACCTTTTCTCATCTCACTTCATTTTCATCTTTTAAAGAAACTCAAAATGTAGAAATAAACATTTCAACAAACAATTTCAAGAGCACTGCGTCCCTCTCAAATACTTTTTTTAAATACAGTTATATCTCTATTGGCCCATTTAGCCTGAGGAAAAGAAGCTGCCTAATAATTACGTACACCTTGATATAGGGCAGGGGTGGGCAACTCTGGTCCTGGAGAGCCGGTGTCCTGCAGAGTTTAGCGAATTCCCTGCTTAAACACACCTGGTACAGCTCACCTGATCATTGTCATGTTTAGTGAGTGTGTTTGAGAAGGCAACTACCAAACGATGGAGGACACCAGCCCTCCAGGACTGAAGCACGACTAGAGCAGGGGTGGGCAACTTCGGTCCTGGAGGGCTGGTAGTTTGGTAGTTGCCCACCCCTGATGGGTGTTGATCTTTGCTACACCCTTCCTCATTATACAAATACATACATCTCCTGATATGCATAAATCCAATTAGCACTCAAGTTTGTACAGCTTGGAGTTGATGATATGGTCAAAATACTTACTTGCCTAGTAATTGTGAACACAATGTAAAAGACAGTTAATGGTTCAATGCGACAGTGATACACACTAACTTTGGAGTTCAGCCTGAATGCCTTTTGATGTTCCTGGGCTGTTTATCTACCACCTCTACTGTCCTTCTGCTCAAGCTTTGTGATCTTTCTGATCAATACAAAGTGTTGTATTTTGTCTTGGGGTCATGCCTTAGGTTTGCTACAGTACTATGGACCTTAGATGTCTGAATAATATTCATCACA
This sequence comes from Hepsetus odoe, assembly GCA_017165825.1. Lineage (NCBI taxonomy): Eukaryota > Metazoa > Chordata > Actinopteri > Characiformes > Hepsetidae > Hepsetus > Hepsetus odoe. Next base: position 26,108,187 of record CM029367.1, on the reverse strand, counting down.
GACTACTGGACTATCTTTTATCTTTTCTGGCAACTCTTTCTTTTGTTTTCGCTTGTCCATGTTTAGTGTGGTGCACACATTGATGCCCAACTACACAGTAAGACGTTTTCTCCCTTGCAACAGACCGAATGGCTGATAAAGAGACTGAAGTCTAATCAAGGTTAAATAATTAGTTTGAAACAAGACTAAGGTGTAATGATTTATAATCATTTTAAGGGAACCAACAAATGTGTCCAGGCTATTTTAGAATATCCATTGTAAAACAATTTTCCTTTTGTCATACTTTTTTGTTTACTCTATTACATGCTAAAGCATGTAAAATTTATTTAATAACTTTTTTGGTGGTATGAAGCATCGTTTCAATGACCTATAACAGAACTAACATATTGTTCCACCTCTGCATATTTACATTTACAGTATTTATCATGTGCTTTTTTCCAGAGAGACATACATTGCCTAATGAGAGCTACTTGCAGCTACTTCGGATTAAGGGTGTCGCTCATAGGCTCAAACAGAAGGACAGAGACAGGCTACCTCTCAGTCTGCAGCAGATTATTCTACCCCTCACTGGCCATCACCAACTTCACCAGAAGATGGACTTTTTTAGAACCCTTTTTACAAATTTAGAAGAGGTGCCAATAATAAAAGGCACAGCAGGTCTGAATTTTGTTGTTGGCAACAATTTGTGGACTTTAGGTCTGCATGTTTCTTATGTCAACAAGGTGTGGACTTTAATACTGAGTGCACTTGCTGCACTAGTCACTAGAACACATTATTATTACTATCTGTGTGTGTGTGTGTGTGTGTGTGTGTGTCTGTATGATTTGGTTTTTATGTTAACAAGGATGGGCTTTTATTTAAAGGTTGCAGATCCTTAGATCCTTCAGCCCTCAGTCATCTAGCTCTGCCTCAAGTAGAAGTCAAAGTAGTTCATAGAAACACCTTGAGCAGAAGTGACTGGAAGTGAATGATCCAGCAGCTCCAAGCTCCCTGTAGAACTGCAGGAGCTTCACTCAGCATCTGTGCAGAGGCTGCAGTTTGTTAGACACTGTTCATCTCTTTTTCAGATCCTCCTGGTGTGAAATGCACAGCTGAAGCTCGAAAGTGGAAATTGAGAGAAAGAGCAGAGCAAACCACCTGCTTTCAGCAACAAATCGGAATAAAATAAGCCTTAAATGAGAGGAAAACGGTTTTGTGATTTGTGCCCATTTTCAAAAATCCTCCTCGATGTAATCCAGCATTAGTCACGTCTTTAATAAAAACAAAGTCACAGATTTATAAAAAAACAACAACCGAGAAGTACTTTAACACAGGCTGAACAGAAGTGGCTCCAGTCGTGAACGCGCGCGCGCTTGCGCTCCCTGCTCGTGCGCGTCTGCGGCGCGTTCTCTGGGACTCCCGAGCAGCACGAGGGTCTGACCCTGAAATGCAGAGATGCATTTGTAAGTGCTTTTACTGTACATTTCCTCATGTTCTCTGCACGATGGAGGCTTTGAGATCCAGACAGCATGTGAGTGAGTTTTAAACACTGCAACTGTGTGGCTGTAGATGCAGCACTGGATTTGATGATTGCAGTAAGGGATCTTATTCATCCTCTCAAATGCATCGTGTACCAGAGACGAAGTGAAGCACGTAGATTTGGTCGTGTTGTCTTTTACGGTTTGTTCATCGACGAGTCTGATGAGCAGAGAGATTACAGAAGACAGACATGGTAATCTGGATTAGGGCTCACCAGGGAGAGCATGTGTGCAGCCTCTGTGGGTTGACTCTCCTAAAGTCTTGTTTTTTTATATCACTTCTGAAACGACTGCCTCTGATAATATGATGATCTCTTCTTTTAGGCACTGTCTGTATCATGAACAGTTTTGCTTTATATATTCAGTGTCCACTTTATTGGAAACATTAGACAGCGTTGGTGTGAGGTTAGAGACTCTAGCCCATCTGCTGCATAATTTCAGCCAGTCCTTCATCAAGGGTCAGGTTATGGCCACAGAACTGCTCTTAGAGGAGTGTTATTGGGTCAGCCGTTTCACCCTAATTGAACTGCTCATGTATGGTTGTTTTTGGGTCATCAATCTCAGCCTGAGTGTGAAAAATTTGGCATTATTGTTGTGATGTATGCAGGCCTACCAGCTCAACACACAGATTAGTGATTCCCCTGCTCAAACACAACTCATCTGTTAATTGCCAGATTAAGAGAGTAAGTGCACTACTAAACTGTGCTAGAAGCACCCCTGGTGAAATTGGTTCTTTGTTGCTGGGTGGTCTAGTGGTTAAGGACTAAGCCTCAGGATCGGAAGTATGCTTGAGCAAGGTACTGTCTCCATCATTGCCCCATAGGTGCTAGACATAGCTTCTGCCCCCCTTCTGCCCGTGTGTTATGTATTAAATGCCGTGAATGCATTTTTTTTGTGGTTCACTGTGTGCCGTGCTGTGTTTCACAATGACAATTAGTCACTTTCACTTATTTTTACAACACAGAGAAAAGGGTTATATGAGCATGTACTGTAGAAAAATTGCAATTTTTCTTAAAAACTTTTATAAAACCTTTCTTTTATAAATGAGATAAGCATGCAAAAAAAAAACACCTTTTTCAGCAACCTTTTAATGTGTCTTTAACTAGATTGAGTGTAGTACATATATGAAACATTGAATTTAATCTATTTTGTTTTTTGTTTTTTTTAACCATAACTCTGCTTGATCAAATCTTTGAAAAATAAATATACATATAATGTATAATGGGAATGTCTTCAAAGTATTGTGTTACTATTGTATTGTGTATTGTGTATATTTTGCTCTTTTCCCTACTGTGAACATATTAAGTTCTTAATGGGGAACTAGGTGAAGAATGAAAAGAGGAACATGATTCTTGTGGAATCTCTCCCTGAAGTTGCACAATGAAGACAAGTGAAAAACCTAAAATTAAAACAGATCATGCGTGCTGCATGGACACTGAGCATGTGATGCTTAGCTCATTGTCTTTTCTTCCTGGCCCCGGTACTTAAATTTACTAAACTTTTGTCCTATACCATTCCAGGAGACACCGGTGAGCTGCTGTAAAGAAAACAGAGTGTACTGAGGCTTGAAGAAGTGATCAGTTTTTATCTTGTTTGTCCATGCTCTACTGGTGTGCTCTCTCAGTCATCTCTGCCTGTACTATCACTCTGGAGCATATGGTGAAACACTAGCAGCGGAGAGAGTGGGAGAAACACAGCGCAGAACAAGGAGAAGGCACACATTCAGTAGGAGTTGGAGCAGTGCCTCCTGTAGTACATATACACTTTGCCTCAGCTAGAAGGAGCACAAACTGTTATTTGGAGAAGCAGGGATGCTGGGATGCGGTGGCGAATCTGGGACGAGAGTTCGGTATAAACTGACTCTGGTTACAGGCCTACTGGAGTGCCTGTGTTTTGCTGGGGTTGTGTTTGGTTGGGCTTCACTTGTGTTTGTCTTGAAGACAGATGGATACTTCAGTGATCTGTGTGTCACTGTGACCGAAGGCAATCACACAGGAGCTCTAGGTGTGTATGTATTCCATCTGACTTTGTGTTTTTCTCTCAAACATGCATGCAAATAATTTCTCTCTCTCTCTTTCTCTCTCTCTCTCTCTCTTCACACACACATGCATGCACAAACACACGCACACACGCACATGCACACATACACAATGCCTACACAGACATACACATGCACACGCAGACATATACACACAGTAGTAAATTCGTTTCTTAGCAATCCAGTCATAAGAGAGAGCCAGAGAGAGAGCAAATGTTAGGCAGGATTAATTTGGACAGAATGTGGGGCTAGTGGTTTTATATGAGAAAGAAGCTGTATACAGGATGCACAATTATTGTTGGCTAGAACAGAAGAGTGGAGTAGAGGAGAAATCAGTCAAACAAATCACATTTTATTAACATTCTATCAAGAGCACATTTTGATTAATACACTCATACAAATGTTCATATGAAAAATACTTCTCCTACTCTTATAAAAAGGCTTAGTCTTAAGAGGTGCAATTACTTTTGTACACTTGCTGCACTAATGTATATGCTTCACATACTATTTAAGAGACACAAGGAGAGCAGAATTATGTTACTTATACACATAGTTTTGTAATCCAAACCAAACAAATAAGTTACATTTCTATTACATTTACATTGACATTTACATTTATGGCATTTAGCAGACACTCTTATCCAGAGCGACTTACATGTCCTAATTACAGGGACAGTCCCCCTGGAGCAATTCAGGGTTAAGGGCCTTGCTCAGGGTCCCAATGATGGTAGTGCTTGAGGTGGGATTTGAACCTGGGACCTCTTTATTATATAAAACTGTCTTCTTGTTAAAAATATCTGTTAAATCTTGAATACTTTCTCTCCTGTTCCTGGCAAAATTAATCGATGATGTTGCTATTGCAACCCAGTAAAGTGAATATAAGTGACCAAAACCACATTCTACTTTTTTTCTCTTTAACTCATGGAGAACTACAGAGAAGATCAGAAGGAATGCGTTGTACCTTTGTGGACTTGGAGAAAGCATATTACAGTTTCCCTAGAGAAGAGTTGTGGTTTTATTTGACAAAGTCAGGAGTGGCACAGAAGTATGTGAAAGTAGTTCAGGATATGTATGAGTGTAGTGTGGCAGTGGTGTGGTCTGCAGTAGGAGTGACTGATGCATATAAAGTAGAGGTTGGATATATATTAAATATACATACAACTCTGACTTTGTGCTCAAGAACCAGAAAATAAATCAGTGGCAATGGGCTCATTATTATTGGAAGTTATACCCCAAAAATGAGCTAAATATGGTCACACAAACACATACATGTTTTCTCTAGATAATAATGTTGAGCTGATTGAATTCACTCATTAATTCTCTATTCTCTTTTCTTTTTTTCTCAGACTGCAGCGCTCAAGACCAGCAATTCTCTCTCATCTTCACTGTTGCTTCCTTCATGAATAACTTTCTCACTCTCCCAACTGGATTCCTTTTTGATCACCTTGGAACAATGGTTACAAGACTTCTAGCAATGTGAGCTTCTTTAATTCAGAGGCATGCAGTTGTGACGAAGCTTAGACATCCTTAATTAACCACACAGAGATATCACTGTCATGGAGGTTATTTAAAGAAAAAGGTCATTAGAAAAGGGTTTATATATTTATGGGTGGCGGTGGTCTAGTGGTAGGATACTTGCCTCTGGACCTATGGCTCAAGAGGTCCCAGGTTTGAATCCCACCTCTGGCACTACCACCACTGGGTCCCTGAGCAAGACCCTTAACCCTGAGTTGCTCCAGGGGGACTGTCCCTGTAATTAGGACGTGGAAGTCGCTCTGGATAAGAGCGTCTGCTAAATGCCGTAAATGTAAATGTAAATGTATATTCCATCATATGATTAAGCCATTCATTCATGACAACAACAAAACAAAAAACAAGCAAAAAGAACTGCAAAAGTGCTTAATTATTGAGAATAACTGTGATAAATGTTATTTTTTCATAGATTCCTCTATACCACAGGGACATTGATTATTGCCCTGTCTTGCAAAGGTAAAAAAAGCAAAACTGTTTAAAATGATTTGCCTTCATTATTCCATTGGATTAATCAAGTGATTTCATTTCCTCTTTGTTCAGCTCTCTCCTTGTTGTTCTTCCCGGCTGTTTCATGCATAACTGCGGGGGGCATTATGTTTCTTCTTACAAACATACAGGTATTATATACTATGCAATACATACTGTATCTGTGTGGATAATTATGTTTTTTAAACCTAACTCTAAAAACTGTCATATGATAGCTCTGCATTTCCTATTGTTTTAGAGCCCTGCTTCTGGGAATTAACTGATATTTTCTTTGATGTCACTAGATAGGGAACCTGTTTGGCACTCATCGCTCTACTATCATCACTCTTTACAATGGGGCTTTTGACTCTTCATCTATAGTTTTCCTCATCATCAAAGTAAGGACTACACCAATTAAAAAGCATTCCACTGTTACATCTGGGGCACATCGACCCAACAATCTCCAGCAAACACCAACATTCAGATAATGCAGTTTATTTTATAGGATTCCAGACCATAATCACACTTATACTGATATGGAAAATCAAAAAAACCTACTTGACATGGTACACAAAAATATTGCACAGGGTGGACTATAGCCGAAGGAAGCATGTTATCTAATAATATTGCTAGATGCACAAATATCTGCCTATATATCCTTATCCATATATATCTATATCTATATAGCATTAGCCTTTACATTAGTGAATTTTTTTTACTGCAATGGGAGTATTCGCAAGGGTCATATGACACATTTTCATGATGCTTGCTGGGTAATGCTGGGTACTGTGTTACAGAATACTGCCTAATAAGGCAAATGGTGTCCCAAGCTAACTTTAGGTCTGAATGCCCATTTAAATTCAATTTGTTCCATCATAATCCTCCGTGATTTGCTTTGATCAAGGTTTTACATGAGAAAGGGATCTCTCTTCGAACCTCTTTCCTCTTCCTCTCTGCTTGCGATATCATCCACCTTCTGCGGACCCTCTTCCTCATGCCTACATCACACATCCCCTACCCAGTCCCAGAGAACTACAAATACGGGTAAAAAGATTTAACTTAAAGCCATTTAATCCCATATAAATATTAAGATTCTCTGTAGTGATTCTGACATTTTCCTCTTTGTATGGTACAGGGTAAGCTGTGGTAAATCAAACAGCTACAATGTAGAAGAATATGAAGCACAGCGAGAACTGAAAAACATGCCAGACCAAACTGAGCAAGACAGAGAAAGCGAACTATTAAAGAGCGAAAACTCAGCTCAGCTGGACGAGCCAACCGGAAATGGTATTTCAACACTCTTTCACTCACTGAAGGCAAATGCATTTTTAAAAAGGAAAGAAATATATGTTTTCACTAATATTTAAATGACATGACTGGGTTGCTGTATAAAATGATTCTCAGCTGATAATCCTAGGAAAAAATACACAAGAAATTGGTGATGTATTAGAGTAAAAAATTTGCATGGTCATATTCTCTGTGGATGATTTATAAATTAGTTAAATATATTTACAATATATTTATATTCCATATACTTTGTTTTATATAATTTATATATATTAAACTAATATGCCCAGTGATTGGCCTATGACTACTAAATCTGTACTGTAAGATTGTAAGGATTATTGTTGTATTGGATAAAAAAGCAGGATTGATGTAAAAGGTGAATTTGAAATCTGAGATCATCTCTTTGTCTCTCTCACTCTCTGTCTTGCTCTCTCTGTCTCCAGACAACAGCTTTAAGAGCTGTGTTTTCTCCTGGTTCTTTCTTTGGCATCTGGTATGGCTTTCAGTTATGCAGCTGCGTCATTATCTTTTCATCGGAACTTTGAATCCCATGCTAAACCGTCTAGCAAACCAGGACCCAGACATTGGTAATCTATAGTACAAGATTGTATCAGTTTACCACACTTAATTAAATAGAATAGTTTTTTCTTTGTCTTGAAAACAGAGTGTACAAGCTTTTGTATTATATAATATTGTATATTATATATATATATATATATATATATATATATATATATATATATATGTTTGATTATATAATGCAAACGGTCTCTCCCACAGTTAGCCAGTACACCAATGCGTTTGCCTTTACCCAGCTGTGTGGTATTCTCTGTGCCCCCTGGAATGGGCTGCTGATGGACAGACACAAGGGGAAGCCACTGAAAGCAGGTCGGAGGAAACACAACATATATTATAGATAATCAAACTTGATATTGTTCTCTGATACACTTTATGTCCAAAAGTACCCAGACACATTTTCTGCCATTTGCTGTCAATTCTGGTAACTTTAACCAATTTTGTTTATCATTTTGGCATAATAAAATATTTAAAATGAATATCAGATAACTATAAAGTGAAAGTGACAACTCTTGTCATTGCAAGGTCATAGCACAGCAAGCGTGAACCACAACGAAATTGGACCTCTGCTTTTAACCCATGCACACAAACACCGTGCAGCAGTGGGCAGCTATTGAAAGCGCTCGGGGAGCAGTGACGGGGACGGTACCTTGCTCAGGGGTACCTCAGGGCAACCTACTTGTGAGGGAATCGAACCCACAATCTTCCGATGCGTGGGCAACCACTAGGCCACCACTGCCTAATATTGCAAAGGGAAGATTTGTTACATGTATACATTAATGTATTTTTGGATACATATTTAGAAATCAATGGCTTTTCACATGATACAGTGTCCATGTATCATGCCCCTATAGAATCTAATCATAGATCAATACACTAAATACATAGTTTTATTGTTTTAAGAAAAGTGAGCTGCTTGAAGATTGTGGGTTCAATTCCCTCACCAGTAGGTTGCCCTGAGGCAAGGTACCCCTAAGTAAGGTACCGTCCCTGTCACTGCTCCCTGGGTGCTTTCAATAGTTGCTCCCTGCTGCATGTGAGTATAGGTGAAACGCAGAGGTTGAATTTTGCTGTGTTGCATTGCAGCACATTGCAATTTAAAATGTTGCTCAAACATTTTTTTTCACTATGATATCATTATATTAAACTCATATAAATATATAAAACCCACAGGACTGTGGATTTACTGGTCATGGATATTCAATAAAATAGCTATAATTCATTTATAGATTTATTTCCATTAATTGTAACCCTTGCTTTCTTTAATCACTTTAATGCGTTCTTCAGTTAACCATTTCACATCAGCATGACTGACTCTGAATGGCTTTATTTACATTTCAATGACTGAATTATGCAGAAATGTTAGGTAACCAGTGGAATCAACACCCTTTTAAAATGCAACAATTGATGACCCAGACAATCAGCAGTGCACACCCATAACTTGTATGATCTCTATACAACAGCATTTCCCTTATGAGATATGTGGCAGCTGCTAATGAGCCTCTGGTCAACATGCCTAAGTAGAAGCATTTGCTAGATGTGTAAAAAGCTCCCAGCATTGGGTTTAAGATGAATGGAGCTTGATTCTTTGAAATGATGGAGATCCATCCAGCATGGAGCTTTGGGATTAATTAGAGGGGTGGGGTTTGTGACTGAGTACTGATCCTCGTATATCACTACCTGAACTCACTAATACTCTTGTTGCGTAGTGCAAACAAATAACCACAGCAGTGTTCAGTCTTTGTGAAGAGTCTGTTACTGTAGTTGAAATATATCTTTTGAATGCCTTGGATTTCAAAGCAAATCCTTTTGGTCCTTTTTTTGCAGGAGAAACAGAGAAGGAGGCAGACTTGCGTTCGTCCATCTTATCCCTATTTCTCACCTCTCTCCAGTGTCTTCTTTTCTCTATCTGTGCTACTATTCCTGTCCTCCCTCTTCAGTACATCACGTTTATCCTGCAGGTCCTCAACCGGTCTTTTCTTTATGGAGGGAATGCAGCTTTCTTCAGCATTGCGTAAGTGAAGAAGTTTAAAATGTACATATGAGAAACAAGTATCTAGCCATTGTGAAACATCTTAAGGAACTGTGAAAGGAATTTGACTCTTAACAGGTTCCCCGCCCAACACTTTGGAAAACTGTTTGGTCTGGTCATGTCCCTCTCAGCAGTGATGTCTTTGCTGCAGTATCCATGCTTTGCTTTGGTTAAAGCTCTCGGAGGAGATCCCTTTTATGTAAGTCTCATTTAATAATTTAATGATGTTTAAATCAGTCGGTGGAAAGTGAATTCAGTTCTAAACTACTACTGCTACCACTGCTGCTACTACTACTACTATTAATACTGCTACTACTGCTACTACTACTACTATTAATACTACTACTACTACTACTACTGCTACTACTACTACTACTACTACTACTACTGCTACTACTACTACTACTACTACTATTACTGCTGCTACTACTAATACTACTGCTACTGCTACTACTACTACTGCTGCCATTACTACTGCTACTACTACTGCTACTGCTACTACTAACACTACTACTGCTACTACTACTACTACTACTACTACTATTACTGCTGCTACTACTACTGCTTCTACTACTACTACTAATACTACTGCTACTGCTGCTACTACTACTGCTGCTACTACTACTGCTTCTACTACTACTAATACTACTACTACTGCTACTGCTACTGCTACTACTACCACTACTACCGCTACTACTACTACTACTACTACTATTACTGCTGCTACTACTACTGCTTCTACTACTACTACTAATACTACTGCTACTGCTACTACTACTACTACTGCTACTGCAGCTGCTACTACTGATGCTACTAAAATAAAAAAATAATATATATATAATTTCTTTATTTTATATACTATTAATTATTATTATATTATAATTGGAGTGGCGCAGTGGTTAGTTACTGTCACCTCAAGAAGGTTTTTGATTACTGCATTGGCTGTTCGTTTCTGTGTAAGGGTTTGCATGCACGTCAGGTGAATTGGAGAAACTAAATTGCAAATGTGTTCGTGTGTCTGACTTGCTGTGCTGAAATCCTTGATATCCTGATTCCTCAGGCTAAAGGCAGAACATAGGTCATGGCTATGGACCACAGAGGGAGCTGTAGTCTTTGAACACTAGAGGGAGGACAAGCCTAACATTTCAAAATAGAGAATGAAAGGCCTGTGTGTGTGTGTGTGTGTGTGTGTGTGAGAGAGAGAGCCTGGTAAAAGTTGAAGATCCTGAAGATCTAGAAATTACACCCATAACTCTCTGTATTGTAACCGTTTCTTGTTGGTGTATTTGGTTTTTCAAGCTTTTCAAGGATATTTTGCGCAACAGAGCATGTCTGTGTGAAGAATGCAATTACAAATGCCAAACATAAGGTATATTGCAATCAAGGATAAGAAAAATAATTTACATAAACGACCATTCAAAACATTAGATACACGGTTTAAATGTTCGTATAGTCCATTGATACTTAAACAAATATAGATAGCAGTTAAGTATATGAATGAAATTACTTTCAAAATGAAAAGGGTAAAAGCATCCAAAGTGGCTCTTCATGAGGCTATTGAGAGCATGCCAACATGCTCTGTCCAATGCAAGGTGTGCGGTCCAAGTCCAATGCAAAACATTCTACTTTTAAGAATCAATTAAATAAACAATGTTGGCTTTTTGGCACTGGTATTTTAGTTTGGTGGGTGATTATGAAAGGTTACAATTGATTGCATTAACTGGTGCCAATATTCAGAAGAAGGTTATTTTCCAGAAAGAGTTTAATTGAATAATTAAACAAGCAAGTTTATATTTCTAATATGGAAGTTTGTATCATGGTTTGTATGATGGCCCCAGTTTTTGCTTACTTGTCTTTCTTTCCAGGTGAACATCAGTTTGACCGTCCTGACTTTGCTGGCTTTCATCCATCCTCTCAACATCTTTCTCCACTGCAGGAGACTGTCCCGTCAGAGAGAGAACTCATAGAACAACTGATTTTTCCAACAAAGAAACATCAATGTAGTGTCTCTGATGTTATTATCAAAAGAAGAAGTAGATGTGGTCATTTTAAAATTGCAATTGGCATGTATAAGTATTTTAAAAGAAAGAATGGGCTTAAGATGTGGTGGACGTATGAGATTTTAAATGGGAAATTTTGCAATTTTATACAGTTTTGATATTTGGTATTTATACTTAAATACAATGTGAGATTTTTTGAGTTTTAATTATTTGAAATTTAAGCTTGGAATAAAAAAGAGACTTGCAGACCAAAATAAAGACACAAGAAATAAAAAATACAGATTAATAACTGTGTGAACACACTTCTTTTAATGTCATTAAATAACTTCTCCTTTTTAAAAGTACAACTAATGAATAAAAGATCACGCATTCATTTAAGTGGACTTTGCAAAGCTAGTCAAGTGTCTTTGCAAAGTCTTGGCCTGGGTATACTATTTCATCCAACCAAATATATTTACAGTTATGGCCTTGTTTGCCCCTGATTGTAACTGCAAACAGTGAGCAAAACCATTTTGGGTCGATTAAGGTTATTAGATCTGGCACAGCACCAGCATAACACTCAAATACTGAGAGCTGCCAACGTGAAAGGGATTTAAGATATTATGCAACAAGTGACAACAGTCATCAAAACAAATGAGTAGAGTTTGCAGAGGTAACACAAGCTCCTAATGAAATAAATCTCAGTGTGCTCAACCTGTTTCCTTTGATGCTTTGAATTTGAGCTGGAGAAATTAGGTTCAGGTCACCAAGGATTGTATGGCTTATTGGCAATGCTTTGCTACAACATTATGACAGAAAGTATCAGGCTTTCTAACGAATTCACTAATCGGTAAAAGAAATACATGACATGTTTCAAATTATTAAAAAAAGAGACCTGTGAAATGATGATTTCATGATTCGCTATTGTCAACAAAATACACTTTTTATAATATGTGAAGCTGTTAAGCTTAGTTTTTTTTCTACTTATTTACACAGTAAATCAATAAGATACTAAGTAAATGAATTCATTAAGAGTGAGCTGATGTCACATACACAGAATTTCAGGATTGATTGCCTCAAAAAGCTACTCAGAGCCATATCATAAAATTTAGCTGGATATGATGCCTGACACCTGGGAACTTTCTTTTTCAATTGTTCTGAGAGAAGGTTTAGGCTAAAGAATATTTTTAGAAGAACATTTGTATCAGATGCCTTTGTGCAAGGAAAAAGAGAATGCATTTTTCCCAACTTATCTACAAATAGAACTGATGTTTCCAATAGGTCCATTGCTGGTTTTATAGTAGCTAGTAGTTAGTAAATGCTTTTGTTTGCATTGAAGACATCATGACACCCAGTTTCTGTCACCATCATTGTAATGAAATCTGCACTGTACCATGTATCTACAATAAGAAATCATCAGGCTGCTCTGAATGACTTTGTTTACATGTTAATAACTGGATTAGAATAATATGTCTGGAAAAAAATACATTTTTTATTGAATTTATGATTCTATGGAAACAACATTTTTTCTACACATGAATTCTGTTTCGAACATAATCATTGCTAGTTTGGTATGAGGACATAGAATTTAGTTCTGTTTCAACAAGCTCCATGACACTCACATGGGGGTTTCATCTTGCAGTTCTAGAGAGCAAAAAGACTTCGATGAACAATGAAGGAAATGTCAAGATAACAGCTGACAGTCACATCATCTTGTTTTAAACAAATCAAAGTATTTCAATTAGCAAATTCTGTCAGCAGTACCATGTAAAAGTAAACCTGTGTTTCAAAACCATTTGGTTTAATCATTTGAAGAATAGCACAAAAAGAAGGATGGATACATGTGATAAGCCAAATGCAAAGAATGATATCTTATTCGATTGCTATGCTTGTTAAACTGAGCTACATACACTGTAGAAGGTTCATTTTTGGAAAAAGGTAACTCTAATAACACCTATGAAAGACCCTTATATACGATCAGTCATGTTGCAACAGTCATTCCAGATGATGTATAGATCTACATGGACACTGTATCATGTGAAAAGCCATTGATTTCTAAATATGTATCCAAAAATACATTAATGTATACATGTAACAAATCTTCCCTTTGCAATATTAGGCAGCGGTGGCCTAGTGGCTAGGAAGTTGGCCAGAATCAGAAGATTGTGGGTTCAAATCCCTTACCAGTAGGTTGCCCTGAGGTACCCTTGAGCAAGGTACTGTCCCTGCCACTGCTCCCTGGGTGCTTTCATAGCTGCCCCCTGCTGCACAGTGTATGTTTGTGCATGGGTTAAATGCAGAGATCCAATTTCATTGTGGTGTGCTGTGTTTTGTACTCACAATGACAAGAACAGTCACTTTCATGTTACTTTGATGCATTAGTCACTCAATACATCCTGATTATTATGATCCCTTCATTTGATGTATTCACAATAGGTGATCTACAGGGATTATTGTTCCAGTTGTTGGTGTGCTACAGTCTATACACAGACAAGACACTCACTTTGTATTTACACTAACTGTTAATTTGATCACTTTCACCCAGCAAACAGGTGCACTTTATAATTTGCAATCACTCCCTCCAGTCCATCTGTTTCCCTGCATCATTTGTTAACCCCTGTTAACTCAATGTATCAACAATATCTTTGCATCTGTCAGACGTTAGATATATCTATTAATGTGGACAGTAAGCAGACACAGGGTTTTAACTCCTGCAGCACTTCTGTGTGATGTTATGCATTACTGCTGTGATGAGAATTGCCCACAACCCAAATAATAACTGCTCACTGGTGATCCTGTAGGGCTTTGTACCATTGATGGAAGGGACATTGGGGTGTATGTAACTATATGAGAATTCCATTTACATTTACAGCATTTAGCAGATGTTCTTATCCAGAGCAACTTCCATGTCCTAATTACAGGGACAGTCCCCCTGGAGCAACTCAGGGTTAAGGGTCTTGCTCAGGGACCCAGTGGTGGTAGTGCTAGAGGTGGGATTCGAACCTGGAACCTCTTGAGCCATAGGTCCAATTTACTTAATATTTTACAACGCAAAAGTACAAAAAGTACAATACAACCAGTATGTACAGAGATATTGTTGGTATGAATATCCCTGATAAAACACTGGTGAAACGAGACATTTTTCACAAAACATTTCTTTGCTCATAATAATTTTATGGAGATGGTCAGGAATAGAATTGTGTGTTATAATTTATTTAGATTGTCAGTGTAAAATTTCATGCCTATTTTATTTTTTGGACTATACAGCAGACCTTTTTATGACTTTTTTATGACTCTATATATATGTATGTATTTAAAAAAAAAACTCAGACTCTAAACAATCCATGAGAGAAGATCAAATGATGTCTCTGTACACGAAGAAGCAAATATGTGAAGTCATTTTCTGTTAGACCTGCAGAATCACCTTCTTCGGTGGATGATAGGAGATCTTGTGTAAATCTCTAGCGAGACATCATGCGCACAAACTCTGCAAGAAAAAGAGATAAATGTTGAAGTTTCCGGGGCTGTGACAACAGAGACAAACCGCTGATGAATAGCAAATAAAAACCTTGTCTAGAAAGAACCTCACTTTCAACTGTCTAGCCATAGAGCATTTCTCTCTCTCCCACTCAGATTAACATTTTCTTCTTATTTGTGTTCTTTTTACTTACATCACACTGTACTTCTACTAAGCATCGCTCTGATCTTATGTTACAAACAATAACCTTTAAGCAGCATCTAACCAAAACTGTTACCACACATCAGATCCGAAACATCAAGACTGAAGAGTTTATGCTTAGAGACATAGTTTATTTGAATATTTAGAATAAAGAATTTGTCTCTCACCCTCAAAGTCCACAAGGCCATCTCCATTTAGGTCCACATCTCTGAGAATCTCATCAATTTCCCTGGCAGTTAGTTGTTCACCCATGAGTTTCTTCATGGCCTCTCTCAACTCGGCCAGACTGATCTGACCATCACCGTTAGAATCAAACTGAGAAGCAGACAGAGGAAGTGAGAAATGGAAGGTAAAAAGGATTTAACTGATATTAAAAATGAAGGCTAGTAAGGAGTTATCAGTAGGCCATCAAGAACATAATGTAAGTGGTTACAAACAAAACAAAAAAGGGCATCACTGATTGATCATCAGTGTTTTTTGTTTCATGCTGTTTTACCAACCTCTCTAAAAGCATCTCTCAGCTCCTTCACTCCAATCATATCTGCTGTTTCAGCCAACATTTTTGGCCCCATCAGCTCCACAAAATCCTCAAAGTCCACCCGGCCCCCACCTTGACAATAAAACAAGCATTCAAAGCTATACTTTGTTAATAGAGTAAGCTTGAAGCATGTGATAACTACATACAAAACCACTCTTGTTTTATTATTTGCTAATTAAACTTAAGACTTATTATCCAGTAAATACTATTAATTACTCAGTAACTGTCTCAGAACTTGGAATTAAATTTCTGGCTTTAAGATTTTGATCTGCTAATGGTCCCTTAAAGTTTAAGAGGTTAAATACCTGTAGCATCATTCTGCTTTGATACAATAAAAGCTGCAATATTGTCAGGAATAACTAGCTCACAGTAGCAACTGAATAATTTATTCACTCTCTCACTCATTTTCATGCTCTTCCTTTATTCACATTTTTTATTGACTTTATTATAACACATACATAACACATAAGTAATCTTATCTCATTTAGCTTCTATGAATTTGTACAGAAATATTACATTAAAATAATTACACACACGTATCTTCAAACTAATTATTTTTGCATTATTGAAAACTTTGATTCCAGACTGTTTCTAATAAAGTGGATGGTGACTCAATTCACTCACATATCTGCTGGCTAAGCTCTATCAGCTCCATTTCTGTTGGCATGTAGCCCATTGTCCTCATGCACTCGCCCAGGTCCTTGCAGCTAATGAAGCCATCCCTGTCCTTATCAAACTCCCTGAAAGCTTCTTTCAGCTCTGGAAAAGCAAGAGAGAGAAAGAGAGAGAGATGTCACATGTGTCTATACAGTTTCATAACACAAAGACAAAAACTGAGCAGCTAGAGGATGCTGAAGGATGCAGAAGCAAGAGTTTTGTTTGGGGAAAAGTCAGCTTGGACTGAATGTGAATGAGGGATAAACAGCTTGAGAGGAAAGGGGTTATAGGGTTGGAGTAAAAGTGAAAGAAGGAGATAAGCTGTTTGGGCAAGTTAATAATTGGCAGTATATTGCTGAGCCTCTCTCTGTGTAATGGTATGGGTTGCATTTGGTCAAATATGTTTTATTTGTGTACCTTCAATTTCCTCAGGCCGGAGATCTCTGTCCTGTAGTGGTAACCGATTATAAGCATACACACAGAGACAGCAAGTTAGGACAGACAGAAACATGCAAAATTACATATGAATGTGAACACACTGTACATACAAATACTCATGATGGTTGACTGTCACTAAAGATAGTGGGCTGCATGTCAAGTGGGGAAAGGTGGTAATAATTCACAAAAATGTCAGTAATATAAAGGAATGGAAAGGAACAGTTAAATGAAATCACTTATGAACATTTTTTCAATGATTGTCAATCAGGAAAGACATTTTTTACTCTGAAAATTATGCTTTGTTATTTTATCTAAAACTGCAGCTGCATGTATAACAAACCCTATAACTCATCAGTCACCCAAATAAATTGTTTCAGGGCTGTTTCATTACACCAGTATTGATTTTTAGATCCTTAACTTATAAAATCATCATTCAGTCTTGAGAAATATGTTCCCATCAACGAAAGCAAGGATGTAATGATCATGATCTCAGACAACCAAACTTTCTGATATTATGTGTGTGTCTGAGTTAGGTGGGAGATGGAAAGATGCATTATGATCCACTTTGATGCCCCTCCAAATAAATAAACATCAGCACACAGAATAAAAATATTTTTGCATTACATAAGTGTGCTGAGTAGGAGTGCTGGTATGATTTAGGATGGCCTGAGCCTGTGTTTTGGCAGTGACTGAGTGCAGCCTCCTGGCTCTGCTGCTGCGTATTTAGGCTGATTACTGCTGTGAATTGGCAAAGCCGCAGTTCTGCACAGCCCTGCCCTGCACACAAGGGTGACCACACTGGACAGATTACACAGGCCTGGGTTGCCAAGCAACAAATGGAGCTCAAGAGATTTTTGGGTTTTAGAGATCCATTTTAAAAAGACTGAAAACTCCCACAGACATGCAGATACACTAGCAGGATTCATCACCACATATGTTGTGCTATTTCTCTGGAACTGTGCATTTGTCATGCAGTTTGTCTTTGACAGATCAACATGACACCACGGACCTCGGATGCTGGGAAACTGAATTGCAAAAGGGTGCTGAGTAATGGAGAGACAGGGAGTGATCAGTATAATCTCTATACAGGAATCTCAGGAGAACGGATGGGTGTTGCACACTAGCCACGCAAGAAAGGATACTGAGATTATCATGCAGATGTGTGTAACAAAATGAAATATTAAACTGCCTGGAGCATGTTTTTGGTACTGTTTCTATTTCTGAGAGTGCTATGCATTTGTTACACACAACCATATACCGCATCTGTTACACGTTTTACCCATCTGTGCTTGCCAGCCATGATGATATCACTATTCCAAATGATGCACAGTCACCCCAAAATACAACAAGTCTCTACTGGCCGAAATGAGTTCAAAAATTTCTCACATTCAAGATGTATACCAAGGAAGTTGGTTGTTATTTACATTATTAAATCCACTGATCTATCCATATTTCTGCATTATATTCATGGTGGTGATGATGAGAATGTCATTAGTTTACCTACCTCACCTACGTATGAGCTACCTCATAGAGGTTTGATATGAATGTTTTATATATATAATCATATATTACATGATTATTACAATTACATTGCCTGAAACCTTTATTTGTGATTGATTTTGTTTTTTTAGTACTGATCAAAACATTGGAAAACGATTGCATGGTTTAGGGCTAAATTTAAAAAAAATATAAAAACATGGAGAGGATTGTGAGGCACAATCACACCCATTTTTCCATGTCTATTACTATAGCCAGGGGATTTTATTGTGTTAAAATGACATATTGCATTGATTATTATTTATAGTAAATAAAATGGCTTTATGACTAGGCTTGCGAGTCCTTTCTGTGGAATTAGCATGTTCACCACATATTTGTGGGTCTTTATTATTATTATCTTTTATCGGTTTATTCCCACAGAACAAAAACATGGAGGTTAAGTAGATTGCAGATGGAAAATTGCCAAAAGGTGTGTTTCGTGAGTTTATCTGCCCTTTCAGGGACTGGTGAAGTG
Organism: Hepsetus odoe; assembly: GCA_017165825.1. Taxonomy (NCBI): domain Eukaryota; kingdom Metazoa; phylum Chordata; class Actinopteri; order Characiformes; family Hepsetidae; genus Hepsetus; species Hepsetus odoe. The sequence goes on along the minus strand of CM029367.1, from coordinate 26,089,437 downwards.
TCAGAGTTTTCCTCTGTTTTCCACCCTATGACTGCTGGAATAACAACACCAACACCATCTCTATCCCTGGTGAGGATAAGCATCCTACTCAGATGGCGTGTAACATTGATAATATCCATGGAGTCTCTGTGTTTGTTTGAAAACCAAAATATTGTGAAAAGGAGCTCCAGACAGTGGATCATATTGTGTTGGAGTAAAAAAAACTGAGGGCTGACATAAGAAGCATAGTATGCAAATTAATCTGCAAAATAATCTAATCACTAATGTCAAATGTCCTATTGATTGTATATATCAATAATGGACCATTTCACACAAAACTTCTCTGAATGACTTTGTGTATATGGCAAGCATCGAATCGGTATGTGTAGTGCTTGTGAAAAAATGGTTCCATGATACAGTGCAGTGACCTTCACGTATAGCAATAGTAGCACAGCATGACTGTCCTCTAATGTCAGAACAGGACATAAAAAAAATTAAGATGATTCAGGCACTGAATAATGGCCTACAGCAATTAGCGTCTATATACTGTCATAGTCAGCAGAGTATTACACTGATACTAGTCTCAATGTCAGCAGTGAAACAGGGGCAGCCTAGTGGTTAGGGACTAAGCCCCAGGATCGGCTGTCCGCTGCTGCGGGGTGCGTATGGGTTAAATACAGAGAATACATTTTGCGGTTCATTGAGTGCTGTGCTGTGTGCTCACAATGACAAATAGTCACTTTCACTAAAATAGTCACAATATCTTCGCTGGCCTCTGGTCATCATTGTGCTAAATGTGACAGAATCTTTAATGATAGCCTTACTGATGCACTTTTCAGCTATAACCATTTGTGCAATAGAGCTGTTCTTCAAATGCAATCATACTAAAGGATAATGACTATCATTAAACAGTTCTGCCCACAGTTTCAAAAATGTCAGTTAAATCTCCTTGAAAAGAAAATGATGCCATGTCGTACTGCTTTTTACAGGAATGAACACGACCAATTAGACTACACTTTATGATAATATTCTTATCCAGATATGAGCCACAGTGCTCTGCAAAGTCTGAAAGAAAAAGAAGATTCCAATTCCAACTCACATGAGAAGGAGCTGGTTACTACACGATGACACAGCACCCTCCATTCACAGGGCCCAGGAGGTGAGAGAGGTGATGGTGTCAGGTTGTTGGGGGAGGGGATTACTTGGTGATGGTCATGATGGGATGACTGTAGATGGATAAGGAGAGACAGAGAGTGATAAAGAGGTACATGCCACAGGCATTCAGAATATCTAAATGTGAAAGTGTAGGGGTTTTACTGCTGGATATGATTTTTAAAAAGGTTTATCTGAAAATGTTCCTCTTTGCTTCTGATGTAAAATATAAGGTTAGGTGTAGCACAACAACACGCTGGGGCAATCATGCAGGATTCAGCAGAAAGAAAGAGTCAAAAATGTGTGTTTGTGTGTGTGTGTGTGTGTGTGTGTGTGTGTGTGTGTGTGTGTGTGTTTGTGTATGTGTGTGTGCACATACGAGCTGGGCCTGAGCGAGGCCTTGTCGGAGGAAAATGCATGCAGGTCCCACGATGTTGTGCAGCATAGAGCAATTTTGAACCAGAGCACACAATGGTTCATCAAACTCCTGCTCATTCCCCGAATCTTCATCCTCCTCATCCTCAGCTCCTGCCCCCTGCACTGCCCCCAGCATTGCTGCTGCAAGTGGGGCTGTACTGCTCTCAAGGGGTTGGGCACCCTTCAGGAAGAACCAGAAAGTTATGCCACCACCCCAGTCATTCCCCCACATCAGTTCCAGTCCTAGTTACCTTGATATTCTAGTCAATTAAAAATTCTGGTATAATTTACCCTGCCATCCAAATCCTAGTCATCTCACCATTGCAGTCATTTTATCACCACCCCAGTTACCAGTTATCATCCCAGTGCCAATTAACTCACCATTCAAGTCACCCTACTAGCCCAGTTGTTATTTTATCAGAGAACTCCATCATTTCTCTCCCACTTACCCCCTTCATCAGCCCATTCTCACTTCCACTAATCACTATCTCTGGTTCAGTCGCCACACTGTTTCATTTGCTTACCTCACCATCATAGTCCAGCCCACTTTCCCAGTCCCTGTTAACCTACTGTCCCAGTCACAGTTGCCCCTCATTGCCTTAATTACATCACCATCCCTACACAGGTTATCCTATTATTGTAGTTCCAATCATCCCACTCATAGTCCCCCCTCTGTTTCAGCTGGAGATACTCCCCTGTCCCAGTCGCCGTTACTCTTGTCCAAGTCACATCATCCCCCATCCCAGACCCAGTTAAGTCTCTATTCTAGTGCTAGCCTAGGGCTGTGATTAGCCCATCAGCTCTGGTGCCTTCAGCAATCAATCTGTGTTCAAACACTGAGCTCAGAGTTCATTATGCTCACAATAAAAAATAATGAGCATAAGTATATTAGCCAGCTGTGCAGGTTAAAGGTGAATGGCGATTTTGTAGCTTACAGCCAAGCACATTAGTCATCAATGGCTTTGTGATTTTCACACATAAATCCTGATTTACAATCTGCTGAAGGCTCAGTTGTCTTTTAAAATAGCTTAATTATAATCAGCATGTTTAGTTCTTAACATGCTTGAAGGAAGATTTTTTGAAACCCTTTTCAGTTTTAACTAGTAACTTATTTCAGCTATTTAAAAAGTCGGCTTACCTTCTTCATACTGCTTCTTTTGGATGGCTTAGCTCCCATTCCCTGTCGTAGGTTTTTTTTTTATTGTCCTGTTCTTTTTTCCTTCTCTTGACCCTCTCTTGCTCACTGCTCTCTATCCTGCTGCCTGTGATCAGACATACACCAACTTCCCTTCCAGCAGTGCAATAGCTTACATGAGACAACCAAACGGCCTATGTGGGCACTGCTGAGTAATTATACTAGCACTACCAATAATGAAGATGATGATAAAAATGTAGCTGGTAAAATGAAGCTTATGAATTTTAGCCCGAAAGAGAAAGAGCTTTATCTTCCTCTTGGTGTCAGCGGTGGGATCCATTCTGGGAATCTAATCTCAAAACTCTCATCTTGCGTCTAATGTCCATTTTCTCTTCCTCCATCTTTTTCTCTATTGCTTCACCACCACTTAGTTGGGTTCTTGATGGCTACTATACTGTATATCCCACCTCTCCCTGTACGGGACTACAAACTGATTTGACAGTGACAGGGTTGGGACAGAAATAAAGAGGGAGAGGGACATGCATAGGGAGGGGGGCTGAAAGAAAGAGTGACAGAGAGGGGAGGGGACTGGCAAGATAAAAAGAGAGGGTGGGGGGAGTGAGAGAGAGAGAGAGAGAGAGAGAGAGAGAGAGAGAGCGGTGGGGGAAGAGGGAATTAGGGACTGTTGGAGGCCTTTTTAATCCTAAACATTTCAGATTACACAGAGAGTGAAATGAGGTTGGTACTGATGAGAGGAAGTGAGTGGTAGCAAGGTAAAAAAGAGAAAAGTGCTGGAAAAGTGCAGCAGGAAGAGCAAAGAGCTCACAGACAAGAAACGGCCCTTTGAATTTTTATGATGAAGATGAATCAGATGTTTGCAAATAAACCTACTATGATACATCAACACAATTCTTAACAAAAAAAGAGAAAATGTAAAGACTTATGGGGGTTGATGTTATATGACATTATTTATGCGCTACAACTAATTTTTCAACAGCTGTTTTTTTCAGAGATGAAGGAATCACACATTGAAACAGGAAAGCAGAGGATGCCAGAACAAAACAAAAGAGATAAGGTATGATACTTGCGCGAAACGAAAGATAAAAGTTATCAAATGCAATTGAGGAAAAGTGACCGTATTTGAAAATTGAATGGGATACTGGAAATCAGGAGTCTCGGTAGCATTCTTTCCAGCTGAGTCTTTTGGCCACATTCACACTGAGATCCATTCAGTTTTATTTCAGCCTCATCATTTTCAATACAGCTGAGTCACAGTCAAAGCAGCAGCCTGTCGCATCAACTTGAACACTTGTCAGTGGGATTAAGTTGACCAGTGCTTTGAAAGGAATGGAACAGGTGCACAAGAAAGAGTCCGGTGGCCTGATTTGTTTCCTTTTTCCTTTCCCTTGCGAGGCAGGGAGATGAGTTCCCTTCAGATAAAAGTATTAGTGTATTACTGAATCACCAGCCTGCAATAATACCATTTAATCCCTACAGATTCCCTGATATTGTGAGTGGGTTTTTTTTTCTGGATTCTTTTCCCCGTTTATGAAAACTGCATAGCAGGATTACTTGCAAGAATTGGGTTTTCCAAATGTTTGAACATATTTCTCTGAAACAGACTCCAATTTCTAAAAACATAGGAACAACCATAGACAGATATCCTGTCTTTCCAAAAAGCACAAATCCCTGTCAGAATAAAACACCAAGTCTGCAGGCCTTCACTAATATGTTTTTTCCAAACACAGGTGACCAAACAGAAAAATTCCTTCACCCAAAAAGAAAGAAAGAAAGAAAGAATATATTTAACCTAAAAGAGAATACATAAACATTTTTTTTTAACCTTTTTAACTTTTCATATTTATTTTATATAATTCTCTGAAATATATCTCGATCTTAACGTAGCTGCGACACTCAGAACTTCTTTGGTACGTAATGACAAGTTCCATTCAGCTCACCTGTCATCATCTCACGATATTCCATGAAACTGGGGGACATTGTCTCAGGAAGGGCAAAGTGGCCTCAAAATTGATCCAATAATCCTGTAGTGTGGACCAGGGACTAGTAAGACGCAGGTGGAGTGTGTGATAATTGTGCACTATTTACAAGCCCGTGTGTAATTAAACCACAATATCAATGTCTGCCCCTCTGTCACCCACCAGATACCTGATATTCCCTCTTAAATTATGCAAACAGGACACATATTTTGTTTTGAACCTAACAAAAATTTCGGCGCTAATTCTATTTCAGCATAGATATGAAGATATCATGTCAGTGCATCCTAAATTCACTACTGACATATTTCCATAATAGCTATAAGAAACAAATACTGCTAACTACTATATGACATCAGTACTTGCTGCAGGATAGCCTGTGCATTTTAGTGCTTTATAAACATGTGTGAACTCAGGAAGGGCTTGTTATTTAGCTCTGGTGTGTTAGGAGCAGGGAGAACACTTAAATGTGCAGAGCTGGGGTCCTTCAGAACCAGGGTTGCTAAACACAGATGAAGCACATACAGGTGCATATAAAAAACTTTTAAATCATGTGAAAAGTATTTTATTTCTAGAATATTTTTAAGATTATGATGATTATGACTTATAGCTCATGAAAATCAGAAAACCAGGATCAAATTATTACATAATATATAATACAGAATATATTTCTCTTCTTCCTCTTGATAACACGATGTAGATTCCCTGTGGGGTTCAGTCAGGCAGGCTGGCTGACCGATCAAGAACGGTAATATCATTGTCAGCAAACCATTTGATAATAGCTTTGGCAAGTCATGTTGGAAAAGGAAGTCAGCATCGCCATAAAGCTTGTCAACAGATGGAAGCATGAAATGCTCTAAAATCTCCTGGTAGACCGCTACGTTAACTGACTTGATGGAACATAGTGGCCCAACATCAGCAGACAGCAAGGCATCTTCACATACTGTGGAAACTTCACACTGGTCATCAAGCACCTTGGCTTTCTGTGCCTCTTCACTCTTCCATACGCAGGGACCTTCCCAAATGAAATGCTAATTTTACTTTTGTCTGAAAACTGGACTTTGGGCTACTGAGTAACAGTCCAGTTTTTTCTCCTTTGCCCAGTTAGGAGACTTCTCATCATTAGAGTCCACTCCTTAAGAAACTTTCTCAAATGTGATTGGACTTTTTTTGGCAATCCTTTCAAGGCTGTGTTCACTCCTGTTGCCTGTTACCTTTTCCTACAACACTCTTCCCTTTCAGTCAGCTTTCCATGAATGTGTCTATATAACAGCACTGTGATGGCCGGCTGTTTCAGCAATGAACTTCTGTTGCTTAAGCTTCTCATGGACAGTGTTGTTGATCATCTTCTTAATTGTCAAGTCAGCAGTCTCCACCATGACTGTTGATAGAGCCAGCTCTTATACTATTTAAGTAGTAGTTTGCTCAAAATTAAATATTTTAATAATTTGAGATAATTTGAGTTTTTTACTTTTTTGAGCAGTAGGCCATAATAGTCACAATGAAAATAGAAAAATGCATGGTGCAATTTAGGTTACATGTAATGAATCTAGAATAAATTAAATTTGAACTTGCTTAACTTTCTTATAAAACTGTCATGCCAATACATTTTTGAGCTACCCTTGTATATACTGTACAGTGCATTAACCACCAGGTGGCAGTCTTAGCTCAAACCAGCAACAACCCCATCAAATTTGCCTAATATATACTACAGAGGCCCTGTTCTAATCTGTACAACATCCTGACATAATTATATGATACATTGACATAATTTGTTAGTTTTTTTTTCTTCTGAGGCATAACTGCTGGCTTCACCCTGTCTGGACTTCACAAATGAAGGCCTATCACGAGTTTTCCTCCAGACGTATACACAAGACTAAGAAAATCTCATAAAGACGTGTAACCTGTTGATACAGAGGAAATCTCTCTCTCTCTGTCTCTGTCTCTGTCTCTGTCTGTCTCTCTCTCTCTCTCTCTGTCTGTCTGTCTGTCTGTCTCTCTCTCTCTCTCTCTCTCTCTCTCTCTCTCTCTCTCTCTCT